>MU857021.1:46307-60179 GCA_033296705.1 Chaetomidium leptoderma | reverse complement strand
TCTTCTCCCCGCGCTCTTCTCCCCGCGCTCTTCTCCCCGCGCTCTTCTCCCCGCGTTCTTCTCCCCGCGTTCTTGTCCCCCATCACCACCACCTTTCAAAGTGAGTTCAACCCATCTCCTCTTCCCACCCACCGGTCGCCCGACAATCCCACATCTGCTACCGTGCTGGGCAGCTGGACTCTAAAGGTCGGCCAATTAACATAGTGTTTGCAGCATCGCAATCGGCCAATACCTCATCCAACATGGCCGAGGAACCCATCCGACAGGCGCGCGTGCCTTTCTCCTCCAATGTTGGGTGGTACTGGGGTATCACCGATAACAACATGATGATCCCACAGCCCGTCATGGGCTTTTACTGGGACATCCCCAGCGACGCGAGACACTCTCTCTCCGCCAACAAGGAGAGGCGGTCTTACAACCGCGGCGACGTCCCTGCTCGCGCCATCATGGCCTGGGATGACGACGTGGTCCGTGAGGTGACCGCCGCCTTTCGCGCCGCCCGCGGCCCAGAGATGCAGAACCTCGTTCGGCCCGAAACCTGGGACGACATGTACCAATACTTCGATGCCATCGATCTCTGGCACGAGGGTGCTTGGAACCTCTGGCGAGTTCTCCATCTTGCCTGTGATCAGAACGATGGCACGGCCGTGGGATCACTTCCCGATCCCACTATCTTCGACACGGTCAATGACTCCTCGTACGACTGGTGCACCCACGAAGAGAACCGCAATCGGCTGGCCAATTGGGACCAGAGGTCCGATATTCTGTGCATCCTATCGCCTGCCGATTTAGAGAACATCAACGGCTGCACAATTGACGCTCTAAACATCCTTCGCGGTGCGCTCGAATACTGGCACTATGTGTTCGAGCCCGCTGCCAATGCTGAGCGCCTCAGCGACATTGATATCGCACAGGTCTCATCGCCTACTCGGGCACAAGATGGTATGTACCCATCTCTTCCTCGCCTCTCTTTCCAAGCCATCAACTCTCTTTTATCGACTCAAATTTACTAACTTTGCGCAGACAATGGCATCAGCCTCCCTTGGCTACCCGGCCGTTCGCGGCGTCGCTCTAACTCGCTCCCGTCGGTGTCTTCCAGCATCACCTTGCATGATACCTTGCCGTTCGTGTACACCCCGAACCCGGCTGTTCTCATTGTGAATGGAACGACCCCCTCTCACCCGCACCAGCCATTCTCTGGTATCGGCTCTACCGAGAGAACCGCGGGTAACCTCGTGAGGAAGGGTCATCAATCCTCCCAGTCGGGCCCAGCTTCCATGGCCGTTGCAGGTCACCGATTGACCGCACGAGGTGCTGGCGTCGAGGACTCAGGCCCCTCCCGCCTGCCAAGGGGTTCCCAGCGGCTGTCGTCCCAAGACCAAGATCAGCTCGCTAGCTCATCTCAAGACCAAGATCGGCTGGATTCCGACCATGCGCCAATCAATGTTCACAGCCCTTGCGTCTCCCACCCAGAGGACAGCGCCCAATCTCATGGCGACAGCAACGGCTCCCAGGTCCAATCGGGTTCACAAAGATGCCTAAACGACACAGGTGGACCGGCTCGTTGGCGTCACGCCTTCGTGTCGTGTCCCTGTTCTCGGTGCACTCGCATGTCGAGCTCCATTCATGTTACGCCTGTTCCCATGGAATATGGCCGGGAACAAGCCGAGAACATATTGCGTCAATACTTCGGTCGATGGGGCTACATCGAAGAGTTCACATTCAAGAGAGCTAGCAGCGGAAACCACTATGCCTTCATCCGCTACAAGAGCGACTTGAGTGCACGTCGGGCTGTTACTGCGATGGACGGGGAAGCCATCAACAGCCCTCCGCTGGTTGGTGCGAGGGTCACGTACCCTCATTATTCTAGGTACTTCCAGTACCAGTCGCGGTCTCGGCCCGGCAGCAACGGGAGCCGTCCGTCCATGGGGGGCCAGCACTCTCCTTTGGGTGGCCATAGGGACTCCCCTCCGTGGGATTCCCAACACCCCCGGCAGCAGTTAGGCACTCCGCCACGGCCACAGCGGTGTGGGAACAGGGGTCTTCCCGCCCCCGACCGCTCGCGGAGCATGATGCACCACGGCCGCCCAACCTCTTCTTCTTGGGGCCATGGACCTTGGGCTGCGCACCCTCAGGCCAGCCCCCCGGGCATCCCGCAATTCCCAATGCCGCCGATGCCCTACGGGCCACCCCCGCAGGTTTACCCGGGTCCGCATCCGCACCACGGCTGGCCCAACATGCCCATGCCGCCCGGACCGGTGCCACCTGGACCGCTTGTGTATCACGCTCCCGTGACTCACTACCATGGCTTCCCCTTTCCTCCGCCGCAGTTTGTCCCACACCCGCCACTTACCAACCAGGGGCCGCCCCAACCCCAGTACCCCCAACCCGAACCTCGCCAGGACCAGCCCCCTCCGGTACGCAGTTCCACGGCTTCCCCTGCCCATTCCGAGCGTCCTAACGACGAGCGCTCCATGCAGACCGAGCCTCCTTACGGCGAGTGCTCCATGCAGACAAAGCCGCCTTATGAGGAGGCTTTCGAGGATGCACCCTCACTCACCAAGAAGAACTCCGGGTCTTCTACTCACAGCTCCGCCGGAAGCCCGAGCATCCGCGTTCGTCTACCCGGCACCACGTCTGCTGATCCGGAGCCTGCCGAGACTCCTGTCCGCATCCCTCGGCCTAACGAGATTAGCTGGGACAGTCCCGTGCGGCGTATCACCTTTGGGGACTTTGTGCCCGACGAGGCACCACCTTCTCCGGCTGCTGAGCGTGCTGAGGATTGTACAGCTGGGTGTAGCGAGGATCATCCTGCTGAGCGTGCTGAGGATTGTACTGCTGGGTGTAGCGAGGATCATCCCGCCGGGTGCACCGAGCTGCCTACCACACCCCCAATTCCGCAACCCGTTACGCACACGGAGTACCAAACCAGCCAAGACCCCGCGCTCGCCCGCGTTAACGAGGACTATCCGACAGAGCCATTCGCGTGGCAGTTGGATGAATCGTACTCATCGGCTCGTCGCATCTCGGGAGATGTCCGGCTCGACGCGAGTTACAATGGCACCGTGATACGTCGCCGGAGGCAGCCCGGCCGCATCCCCTCGTTTTGGGAGCCCAACTTTGACTCCTCCCCGCCATGGGAGGGAAATAACGCGGCACACTGGGAGGTTCCGCGCCATGAGCTGCCAGGTGGACCGTTCCATCAACAATACAACGGTCCTGCTCAGGCATTCAACGGCCCTGCTCCTCAGCTGTTCAACGGCCCTACTCTTCACCCGTTTAACGACCCTACTCCTCACCCGTTCAACGGCCCTGCTCCTCACCTGTTCAACGGCCCCGCTCACTTGTTCAACGGCCCCGATCACCCTTTCAACGGCTCTGCTCCCCACCCTTTCAACGGCTCTGCTCCCCACCCTTTCAACGGCTCTGCTCCCTACCCTTTCAACGGCTTTGCCCAGCCTTCCAACAGCGCATATGGCCAACAGTTCAGCGGCGGTTCTCAACCGCTCAACGGCGGTGCTCAGCCGTTCAATGGCACATATGACCAACCGCCCAACGGAGCATATGACCAAGGATTCAATGAACCACAGCAGCAACCACCCAACGGGCATTACCGTCAGCTTTACCGGCCCCCTCAGGACCCTCAGCCGGAGCTCCAGCACCAGTCGGACGAACCAGGTCCGTCGAACCCAAAGACGAAGAAGAAAAAAAAGACCAAGAACAAGAACAAGCCCGGTCTTAACTCTCAAGCCCAGTCACGTTCCACGACACCTCTACCCCTGCCACCCACAAATGGCGACACCACACATGAGGAGCCCCAGCGGGGTATCACCGGCCCTTCCAGCCTTCCCAACGGCAACAGCATCAAGGGCAAGGGCAAAGCCGTAGCCACCGCCAGACCTACCACCCCTGAGAACCAGGGCACCACTACCAGAATTTCCGAGGACGACATTTACAATGCCACCCCCAAAAAGGACAAAGGCAAGGGCAAAGCCACCTCCGTCTATCCCTCCCAGGAGCCGGTGAATAGTGCTGAGCCCGCCACCCAGAACGGTGACCCGACCGCTCAAAATGGTGGTGTGCCCTCCACCAATACCCAGCCACAAAACGGCACGGGTGGTGAGAACATCGGCGACGACGCCATGCCCAAGAAAGACAAGGGCAAGGAAAGAGCTCCCGGCCGCAAGCCCACCGGTCACGGCCAGGTTTAGAAAGCCGCCCGTGGCAGCGGTGACAAGGGTGAACCAAAGGTCGGCGACAACAACGAGAATGAGAAAAAGAAGAAGAAGAGTGGGAGTGATGGTAACAAGGCTGGCGAGAAAAAAGCCGCCGGCGGCGGTGACAACAACAACAAGACCAGCGATCGAAAGAAAGGCGGCGCCGAGCACGAGAAAGCAAAGACCGGCGGCGACCAACACCCAAAGCCGGACGACAGCATCACCACCGCCCCCATCACCGCTCCCGGTCCCTCCATCGCCCCCACTACCGCCGGCGGCAGCGGCGGCGAGAAGAAGAAACCCGGCCCAGGCCCAGCCGGAGGCTATCGCGCCGACGCGGGCGGCTCGCTGCGCATCCCGCGGCACCGACGTGCCAAGAACCGAAACGGTGGCGGCGGAGGCGCGAGGGTGGACGTGAGGGATGTTTTCAAAGACCAACAGGAGTACTAGGGATCATCATTGGTGGTGGGACTCCCCGCTCTCGACGACAGCGACGACGAAGCTACAGCTCACAGTGGCAGTGGCAGTGGGACGATCAAGACACGGCAGGAAGGGGAAGAAGGGGAAGAAAGGGAAGGGGGAGTGCAGGAGAGAGAGGGAGGGAAAAAACAGAGACCTGGAACGCGGAAGAGGAGACGGCAGAGACGGGAGGAGGAAGAGGGAAATGATAGGAAAAGAAGGGGTTGGTGGTTGTTGGCCGTCTTCTTCTTGGCTCTACTTCTTCTGGTGGGCTATCTCACTCTCAGATTGTCACGCTGAGGTAGTCCCAGCATTGGGATTTTGGAGGATCAGGATAGATCCTGGCTTGCTTGGCCTACAGGAAGGGAAGGATATGGTTCGTTCAGGATGAGGTTCACTGTGAAGTGGCAGTGATGAGGAGGACTCGGGATTCAGATCGGGAACTGCTTAGCTCGGGAGGTTTTTTTTTTTTTCATTTGCATTTTTCCTTCCTTCGGCTCAGGATCAGCCGAGTTGGTTGGCCGTCTCCTTTTCGGTTGTGCTGGCAGGACGGGCGGGCTATAATATTTGGTGGTTATATAAATACAAAGCCTACCCTGATAAACAACGAAGATCTGCGCGGGGACAGTGGTGTCTTGTCTTCATCCCTCAAGTCGCTTGCGGGTAGACCTCAAAAACCCCAGTTCGAGGATCTACGGAAGGTAAGCTATTCATAGAAGCGACACCCTTCTCCTACGCCATCCTTCCGGGTAGTGGACGATGTCAACTTGGGAATGGCCACCATTATACACGTTTATAAGGCGTTCAGAAACATAGTATCGGAGTCCGAAAATTTGTATCCCCAGCCAGACCTATCTATCTTGATTCAAGCACACCGCAAATGCCAATCCACTGTGCCCCGTACTCTCCTCTTCAACGTACAAGTACATACATACAAACAAATCCTGGCCTGCTGAGCGCACCCCTAGCAGTCCACTCTACCGGTTTCAACAACCCGAAGGCTAAGTTGCCGTGGTCTAGGAGCCGAGCGTTTATTCATTCCTCTCTTTCTACCGCCCACCGCCCTGTAGCAAACCACATCCGATCATATGGTCAGGCAGGCAAGCACATATGTACGTCAACCCGTCGTCATTGCCGTCTTGTCAAACGCCCATCCTCATCTCATTATCACTCACTCACTTGGCTGGACGCCTCCTCATTATCCAGCTCTTTTTTCATTACCCCGCTGCTGCAAGAGATGGGGGGGGCGGGCGGGGCGGGCCTGAGAGTAGTACGGAGCCGAGCACACACAAAAGTCAGCTCAGCTCAGCTCACATGACCGAGCACTCGCCCTCTTGCTGCTTCCCAATCTTGCTCCGGGAGATCCTCTCCCTGGCGCGCGGCCCGCTCTTGCCCGACCGCTTGAGATCCTCGAGCCGCTCTCTCGCTTTTGGGAAATCCTGGGCTGTGTCATGTCATGTATAGTTAGCATCAAGAGAGAGAGAGAGAGAGGGGAAAAAAAAAAAAAGAGACTTACCAGCAGCCCTCCAATACCACCTCTTCGCATCCTCCATATTCGCCGCGACGCCAATCCCCACCTCGGTGAAATACCCCATCGCATACTCGGCCTTGGACAAGCCCGCCATGGCGGCCTTGCGCGCCCAGAGATAGGCCTCGGTATCGCTCTGCTGCAGCACGCCCTCGCTGCCCGTGAGATACCAGCCGGACAGGGCCAGCTCGCTCTGGTGCTCCTCCTGCATGGCGGCGCGGCTGTACCACATGATGGACAGGCGCGGGTCGATGGGGCAGGCGAGCAGGCCGTACTCGTGGGCGCAGCCGAGGCGGAACTGGCTGAACTTGTAGCCGAGCTCGGCGGCCTGCTTGAACAGCTGGAAGGCGTAGCCCTCGTCGCGGAGGATGACGTCGTTAGGCTCGGCGCTCTCGTACAGCAGGGCCAGCTCGTGCAGGGCGTGCGGGTTCTCGGCGTCGGCGCGCTCGGCGGCGCGCTTGAGCCAGCTGATGGCCTCACGCGGGTTGCGCGGCTGCCCGAGCAGGCCCTTGAGCAGGATCATGCCCACCTTGTACATGGCCGGCGTGTCGCCCAGCGTGGCCGCGCGCTTGTACCACTGGATGGCCTTGAGCGGGTCCTTGCGCGTGCCGCCGCCCTCGTCGTTGCCAATCTCGCAGCAGACGGCGGTGCGGTAGGCGGCGGGGCCGTTGCCGAGCTTGGCGGCGGACTGGTAGAGCGAGAAGGCGTGGGCGTTGTCGGGCTCGCTGCCAAAGAGGCCGCGGCCTAGGCAGTCGGCGAGGAAGAACATGGCGTCCGGGTTGCTGGCTTTCTCGAGCTTGCGCAGGATCTTGTGGGCGTCGACGAGGTAGCGCTCGCGGGACCGGGCGCGGGCCTTGGGGTCGGGCAGATTGGGCACCAGCGCGTCCGAGGCTTCGACGAGTCGCTTGGCGAGGCGGAGAGCCGAGACTTGGTCACCGGGATCATTCTTGACCAAGGCGCGTAGGTGCTCCAGTTCCTCCACAGTAACCTTGGCTTCTACGGGCTTCGCGGCGGGCGCGTTGGCTGCTTGTTGGGAAGGAGGCGGCCCTTGAGGATGCCCGCCCGCAGGTGGAGTGGGCGTGTTGACGCCGCCGTAGTTGGCACCGCTGTAATTGGTGGCGCCACTGTAGTTCCTCACGGGCGGCGGCCGGTCGTTGAGATTCACCAGGGAGCCGGGCATGTGGCCGGGGCGAACAGGCGCGGGGTGCGAGGGTAGATTGTCCGGGCCGGGGCCACCTTGTGAAGGCTGCATGCCAGGTCGGTACGGCGCCGGACCTGGGGGCAATCCCGGGCCCGGGAGTGGTCCAGATTGTCCCTGGTAGGGCTGCGGGCCGCTGGGCAAACCAATTGGCTGTCGGCCGGGTTGTTGTGTAGGCAGCGGAGGTATGTCACCTGCCATCTCGAACACGGCCGTCTGCGAATTGCGCAAGTCGGGCTGAGATTTTGCCCTGCTCACTTCGGGGTACCTGCCAGGTCCACGCTGAGCCTGCTCCTGTGATCCCGGTTGCATGTGCGTATCAAACGAGTTCCTAGGTTGTTGTGCGGACATGGAATCGAAATCCGGAAGCTCGGATGCGGCCGAGGGAGGGTTCTGCGCAGGGTAGCTGTCATTGCTGCCGTAGTAATCGTAAAAGTCGTCGACGGACGCAGGACGATCTTGACCATAGGCCGAGTCGGGGCCATTTCTGTGCGGAGGCTCCCGATAATCGTCTTGAGGAGGAGGACCGCCGTTGTTCGGAGGATATATCCTCGGTGGTGGCTGCCGCATGGCTTGCGCGGTACTCGGTCTCGGCGGCATGGCACGGCCGGGGGGGCCGTTATAGGGGGCGCTATCCCGTCGCACAGGTGGGCCACCTTGACGCATGTCCATGGGATCTCTTGTCGGCATTGTCATGCTTCGCGACGGAGGGCCAAACCCTTCCTCTTGGTAACCGCCTCCGGAGGGGTCATATCCGGGCCCCGGAGGAGGACCACGCCGTTGGTCGGGATAATCTTGCGGAGGATAAGCTTGCGGCGGGCCACGGGGAGGTCCCATCGGCCCGGGTCCCCCGTAGCCGTTGTTCGGCGGAGGGCGCATTGGTCCTCGCTGCTGGGGGGGAGCGTTCGGGCCCCTTGGGCCGGGTCTCTGTCCTGATATGTCCATGGCTCCCATCTGCGCCACCATCTGCTGCTCCTGTTCTTGAGGCATCCTGCGCTGTGCGCCGGGGCCACCCATGGGCGGTCCGCGATTCGCTAGGAGAGCATTAGCATAGGCTTGTGACGGAGTTGGTATTATTGGCGCCACACTCACCACCGGGATCCGAGTTGGCGGCGCGGTCTGGCTGACCCGGCCGTCCACCGCGGCCGGAGGGGGGGTAGCCCCGGCCGCCAGGGCCTGGAGGACCACCAGGACCTTGGGGATAGCCGCCACCGCGGGGTGGGTAAGGGCCTCCTCGACCACCATCGCCAGGCGGAGGCCTCATGGGGCCTCCTCTTCCTCCGGGCATTGGTCGCCCTCCCCTGCCAGGTCCATTCGGCCCGGGGTCGTAGTAGTCCTGTTGATAGTCTTGGTTTGGAGGTCCTCCTCTTCCGTAGCCCCTGTCATCATATTGTCCACCGTAGCCTTGATCGTACCCCTGATCATATCCATTTCCGTAGTCATCATAGCCATGACCATTGCCGTCTTGGTACGGGTCGTACTGCTGCTGGGGCGGCGGCGCATTGTATTGCTGGGGTCCTCCGGGGCCCGGAGGGTAATGTCGCTGCGGGGGCGGGCGTTGAGGTCCCGGTCCTCCGCCATACTGACGTCCACCACCACCCCCGTCGTATTGGCCGTTATACGCCATGATGACGCCAACACACGGCGTGGTTGTCCTGTCTCCCTTGGTGTTGTATGTACCGTCTCTGAGGCGTAACAAGTGTCTCGTCCACGTCGTCTTCGAAGAAAAGCTTAATCGATGCGACGGTCGGTCATGGCACAGTGATGTTGATGCCCGTGAGCTGGTTGATCGCGCAGTGGTTTAGATTGGTCGCATGGCAACGCAACAACAAACAGCGCGCAAGGCGATCTTTGGGAGGATGTGTGGTTCGGGTCCGGAGGTGGTGCTCGAGAATTCTGGCAAGCCCAGCTCGAAGCCGATGTGGGGCGACAGACGACGCGCAACAGTCGGCGGCCTCGCAGGATTCGCAGCGCAACAACGTGGTCAAAAGATGAAGGGATCGTGATGGTCGTCACCGTCGTACCCGTCCGAGTGCGAGGATGCGGTTTAACGAGTAAAACACTGCGAGGAAGAAAGTGAAGCTGTCGGGAAAGTGGCGTTCTCAAGGAGTGGAATGGCCTGTGGGACCGGGCAGGTGCTGAAAGTTGCGGGCGTCAGAAGGTCACGACCCGGAGGCACAGGAATGCATTGTGTGTCGTCCAGGTTGTTACGCTCGTCCCGGGCCGGTGCACCCCTCAGATTTGGACGGGGGAGGGCGGCGGGTTTTGCCAACGCGGGGCTAGCCCGGCCAGGGGTTTGTGTCACGCAGCAAGGGTCCTGCTACGACCCTGGGGTATTCCGTAATTAACGGTCAACTGTCCTTGTACCTTGACTGTGCAGCCAGATTGCAAAGTACGCCTTGTCATGCATGGGATGCTGCAAAACCCTCGCTGCAAGCCTTCTGCAAGACTGGCACAAAAGCCAATTGCCAGACCTCTCAGAGGAGTGCAGCCCTCTTTTGCTTTCTCTGGCATGCCTGGTTGCAGCTGAAACGGGATGACGACGTCCGCGACGTTGCTTTCCGATGCAGGGTAATACAAAATACTCGGGCTCCGGTCAGTGGAAGAGTCAGCTGAAACCCCCTCCGGGTTCTGCTTTCTGCAGTCGGTTCGTCGGCAGGGTCGGTACCTCGCGATCAGCGGTTGATTTTCTCTTGGGACAGGGTCGTCCCAGGTTTTCTGCTCTTGCTCGCCGACTTTTTGCTTGGGAGATCGTCTTTTCCCGTTGTTGGGGGTCTTTTCGGGGCATTGCCTGAGCTCAGCTTTACCAACGAAGGCCTGTATCAAAATATGCCTTGTGTCTGAGAACGATTGGCTTCCCCGGACTCCTCCGAGGCGCCTACGCGCCACGTTCTGCCATGGAACTCGTCCACCAGGCTTTCCATAGTTCCGGGATGAGGCCGACCTTGTGGAGCGATCTCTCGTCACACAGAGGGACGTAAGATTCGAGGAAGGACGAGGTGTATTCTGTCCTTCGTAACTACCTCCCACATAGCTTCCATGTCTTCCGCCCAGTCTCCAAGATTGTCTTCATGGATTGACCTAGGTAGCGTTTCAAAATACCCATCGGAGCTGGAACCGAGGTGTCCTGTCACAGCCGGTGTAATTGTATTTCGAACAGGAACCGCTTCCACCTCGGTGAGACGGTTGGCGCAGAGCTGCTGCAGTTTTCTCAAGAAAGGCCCGATCCAAACAGACTCTTGCGGATGACGAGTTTGAAGAGCTGAAAAGGGGGTGCAGCAGGGTCGCAGTGTCATTGGACCTGAGAGTCCCGGGAAGAAACTTTCAACAAGAAACATTCTGACAGCCTGGTTGGGCGAATGAACGCCCTGAGACAACAGCCGTTGAAGGCCCCGTATTCTTCGGCGGGGCCGCTGCCGCATGACCCTTGCCCCAGGCGCCGCCAAGCCCGGGCGCACAGGCCGGCTGGTTGCCTCGGGGCTGCCTCCGAGAATCCAGCGAGCCAGCTGCTGTCGGCTGTTCAAATCTCAGCTCCGACCCGACTCGGTCACCACTCGCTCTGTGTCGGTCAATTTCTGCCGCATCCGGCCGCCTTTGATTCGCTGACCTCATCAAGATTCTAGGGGTCATTCAAGGAGCTGCAGCCTGCCAGTGAGCCTGGCGACTATTTCCAACAGCGACAAGTCGAGGACATTTTAGTTGCAAGATCTACCAAGGGCTTTGAGTTGTTGCATATCAGTCCAAGTTAACGAAAATCCACCGACAAGGATTTTGGGTTGCACTTCTCAAGATGGTCAAGAAACCCTTCAACTGGTGGCTATGGACCAAGATGCTCGGCGGGTGAGTTTTCCTTATCCCGCAAGCATGGGCAACTGGCTAACACGAGAGGTAGCGGCGCTGCCATCTGCGTCGGCGGCCCAGCTTTCGTCAGGTGGGTGCAGCCCACCGACGAGGAGCTTTTCCAGAAGTACAACCCTGAACTCCAGAAGCGGAGTCTGGAGCGGAGGGTCGAGCGGCAACAGGAGTTTGATGACTTTGTTACAAGACTCAAGGAGTACTCAAAGTCCGACAAGCCAAGTGGGTGCCGATTATCCTTGGGGAACCCCTGATCATGAGGCTAACAAGCACACAGTATGGACTGTCCAGGCGGAAGCCGAGAAGGAGCGGGCAAAGCAGGCTGCTGCTGCCGAGTCTCTGAGGATGGCGGAGGAAGTCAAGACCAGAAAAGAAGCTATGAGGAGAGAGGCTGGGTTACCGGTGGAGTCTACGTCACCTGAGGGGAGTCGCTGATACCGGAGAAGAGAGGACGGACGACCGGCTGGCTGTACGATGTGTATGATTTGGGATTGTACAACAGGAAGCTCTCACGACACAACCATGGGTTCATGGACACCAGAGGTGGGTGAGCTGACTTGGGGCAGGGCGTAGGCCGAACCCCGACTGGATGAGCATCTCGGTGTTGGGGCGATGCGGGGTGCCGCAATAATATTTTGGAAACTGTCAACTGATAATGTCACACTTGGGCGTTCACATCTCAACCACCTCACTTCACATTCCAAAATTGCGGCCAGTAGATTGCCTGGACAACTTATGTAGATAAACAACAAGCCCGTGCAAGGTGAGCGTCTCGGTGAGCTCGGTCAAGGGCTGTCAAAGTGGGGTAAAAGTTATTGCGGCAGCGAAAAAATATCAGGGCCCAGGCGCACACAATTTCTCCAACCACTGACGACCAGACAAGGCTTGAGGCATCGCGGGCCTATCACGATACTCCGAGAGACGGAATATATCCCGGATTGATACAGTACGTTGCCAGCCGCCCTCTCGCACCTGTGACAAGTGCTTCTCCGTGTTTGCGAGCAAGCACTTGTGCGTGCATCGGCCCGGGGCTGCCCTAACGGCTAACTTATCCAAGCTCGAGCTCACCGAGTCGCCCCCGCCATCTCGACCTCCCCACCACAACCCCCAAACCCCAAATCCGCACCACATCGCAAACATGGCGGACGTTCAGGAACGGTTGAAGAAGCTGGGCGCTTCTGCGCGTATCGGTACGTTGCTGTCTCTCTCTCACCGGTCCCCCGCTTGCGATCGGCCGACTAACCCACCTCGCCGGCAGGGTATGTCCAGACACGACTCCGCCGAGATCGCTTGAACACCATGGCAGTAGATGGAATTTCTGACGAGGTTTTGTGACCAACAGTGGCAAGGGCACGCCCCGGAGAAAGATGAAGCGCGCCCCCGCGCGGTCCGCCGGCGACGACAAGAAGCTCCAGCAGTCGCTGAAGAAGCTCAACGTCCAGCCCATCCAGGCCATTGAGGAGGTCAACATGTTCAAGAGCGACGGCAATGTCATCCACTTCGCCGCCCCCAAGGGTGCGTACGACGGGGTCGATAGGGGTGATGGGGATAATTGCTAACAAATCACGGCCTATAGTCCACGCCGCCGTCCCGGCCAACACCTTCGCCATCTACGGCAACGGCGAGGACAAGGAGCTTACAGAGCTCGTTCCCGGCATCCTCAACCAGCTCGGTCCCGATTCGCTTGCCTCGCTGCGCAAGCTGGCCGAGAGCTACCAGAACATGCAGAAGGGTGAGAAGGAGGCCGATGATGATGACATTCCCGACCTCGTGGCTGGTGAGAACTTCGAGAACAAGGTCGAGTAAGCGACTGGATTTCGGACAATAAAACCTTGACGCAATTATCTCCCACTCCTTTGCGGTGCTTGAAAGGGACACAAACGGATTTGTTTATTTTCCGTCAAAGGACGGCGGCGTCTTCGGTATTCGTTGCATCGGGCCCAAGGCCAGAGGGAGGGATAGGAAGGAACACATGGTGATCTCAGCATTCCCTCGATCGCTGGAGGAGTTGCGTGACTGTGCTGTGTCGGAAGGGAAGTAACAGCCGCACGACTGTTCTTTGTGATTTAGCTGCGAGGATCCCCCGGTATATGCAATGCAGGATCTGGACAGAAAGTCACACACTGAATGCCCCATCGCCGGTGTTTCTCTGCCACCCCTTCAACGCCTCCCCTCTCACGTCTTCCTTTACCGTTCTCCGAGTCGCCAACAAACCCCCCTCCTTCACACCGTCATAGGTCCCCCTAGCCAAGTCCCCCGATATCCCCTCCTCCCCCAACAGAGCCGCAACCTCCACCGCAGCAGCCCACATCCTCCTCCGCGACGTCAAACTCGCCCCCTTGACATCAAACGTCTTCCTGCCCTGCAACACCCCGCCTATCAACCCCTCCTCCACCTCCCCACCCCTCGTCCACGCAACAGCAAGATTGCTCGCCGCGACTTTGATCTCGCCCCCCTCATCCGCTGTCTGTATCCCCCGCCGCGAGAACTCAAACTCCCGCCCCGTAACCTCCACCCGGAACGGGTGAAACCCATACCCCCCGGGCCTACACCCCTCCCCCTCCTCCTCCCGGTCCCCCTCCTCCTCCCGGTCCTCCTCCTCCTCCCCCCTTTCT
>MU857021.1:14886-46297 GCA_033296705.1 Chaetomidium leptoderma | reverse complement strand
TCTCACAGCCCCCATCCGCCCCTCCGTCGTCCCACTCTCCCCGTCCCTGAGGGTACCGATGCCAAAACACCGATGACACGCCACAGCCGAGTACTGAGACGACGGCAGAACGAGGGTGGACAGGTACACTCCCGCCGGCGACACAAAGAGGGAGGGGAGCGAGGATAAGAGGGAGGTGCACTGCTTGAGCGCGAGCTTGTCGCTGCAGGACTTGGAGTGGCTCGGTGGTGCGTCGGCGCGGGCGGGCTTGCGGCGGACGATGCCGAGGTGGGAGAAGTAGCCTCTTCCGAGGAGGAGGGGGGTTTGTTGTCCTACTCCTACTCCTGTGGTGGGTGGGGGGATGGTGGTGGTGGTGGGCCAGGGGGTGGCGTCTGGTTGGGAGGAGATGATTATTTCCATTGAGGCGTCGCCGCCTTTGAGTTTGCCGGGAGGGTGGTTAGATTTGGGGAGGTTTTAATGGTGGTGAGAAGGGGGTACGTACAGGGGGCTTCGGAACAGTACATGTGGAGGGTGAGGTCTTTGCGCCAGGTGAAGGGTTGGGTACTGTTTGCGGTAGTAGGGGGCTGCTCGTGTTGGGTCCTCCTCCGCTGGAGAAACTCGGATTCTGCGGAGCTATCCTGGGCTAGACGGCGGCACTCGTCCAGGAGAAAGCGGTTGAAGGCTCGGAGGGTGAGAACCTCGGCGTGCCAGTCATGGAGGGCCACGCCGTTGGCTTGTGGGAGCTTTGAAGCTGGGAGGCATTTCATGCCAGTTCTGCAAGTTGTTAGTGGACTGGTGACGGTTGGGGAGAATGGGGGCGGATCGACTCACGCCAGTGCCACGCATTTCAGAAAATTTGGGCCTAGCCTCGAGACATCCAGTCAACATATGATCAGAAAATGAAACCAGTACCTCAGGAAATACCTTTCACAACGATGCCGCTCAGGGGAACCCATTCACGAAGGCCATTGTCGCGGACAGCGGGCTTGCGCTTTGCCGGAAGGTTTCTGAACTCTTCCAAAACAGCCAATGCTATGTCATCTGCTTCAGTTTCCATTATTGCTTTGGTCGGTATCATGGTTCGGACACAGAAGTTTTTATCAACAGGAGATGAGAGTTGGTCGAGGGCTGGGTATCTCTGTAAAGCAGGGTTAGGGTTGACCATGGGCTCCCGATTTGCGCTGCGTCCTACAGCAATCATACCAGATGGCCATTCATTGTATACTTACTCAGACGTCTCATCATATGGGTAATTCACATTTACCGAATCAAGAAGCCAGCTTGGTAGGCCAGATGCTGTTCTGGTAGAGAGCAAGTTTGGTGTTGTGGCTTGCCCCCGCCAGAATCCCCGCGCAAGCCACATTTGCAAAAGTGGGCTCTGGTGGCGAGCACAGCAGCCTATCACAAAGCAGCCCTATCCCACAACCTGCACCAAAGAATTTGGCGAAAATCGACCTGGGATCTTGAACTCAGAGGAAGCAACCCCGACAACGACAATCGACAACAACCGCCAAAATGAGAACTTACGACGATAGTTTCTCCGGCCAGCGGATCTACCCCGGCAAGGTACGAAATGCCCATTTCTGCGATTGCGACCGACGCCGAATTTCCCACCCCCCCTCCGAGTCCAAGCCGCGACGCGAGAAGTGCTCCCGAAGTCGAATGACGCCAGACGAGGACCGGGGTGGGAAGTTCAGCCATAGGGGTTTTAGGGGGGCTTTATTTTTGGTTGAGGAGACAAGAATTCTGACGATATTTTCCATCATAGGGTAAGCTGTACGTCCGCGGCGACAGCAAGGTCTTTCGGTTCCAGAACGGCAAGTCCGAGTCGCTCTTCCTCCAGCGCAAGAACCCCCGCCGCATTGCCTGGACGGTCCTCTACCGGAGGCAACACCGCAAGGGTATCTCAGAGGTACGGTTTCTCCACCCCTGCACACACACACACACGTCCGAGTCCGAGACGGGAACGATTGGGAAGGGTGGGGCTTGAAAGATGATGACGACAATGGAGGATGAGGAGGAGGTGGAGGAGGAGGAGGATGGAACCATGAAGGGATATATCACCAAGACGGCGTGCTGACTCCCTCTACAGGAAGTCGCCAAGAAGCGCACCCGCCGTACCGTCAAGGCGCAGCGTGCCATCGTCGGTGCTTCGCTCGATGTGATCAAGGAGAAGCGCACGATGCGCCCGGAGGCCCGGAGCGCCGCCCGCCTGGCGGCCATCAAGGAGAGCAAGGACAAGAAGCAGGCCGACCAGGCCACCAAGAAGGCGGAGAAGGCCAAGAGCGCTGCGGCCGCCGCCAAGGGCCAGGCCCACGGCCGCATCTCCAGCAAGCAGGGCTCCAAGGGCGCGCAGACCAAGGTTGCCTCCAACACCCGTTAAAGGGGTTCTCTCTTTGGTGGTTGCTTGGTCCGGGAGGGGGTGCGCGTTCTTTTGGAGGCAAAGGGAAGCCAGGTCATGAGAGGAGCGCAATAGATGAATGGTTTATCTTCAGGTCTTTCCCTGTGGCCGGAAGGGAAAAACGCTGGAGTCGGTCGGTCGGTACTCGGTAACTCGGTTTTTTACCTTGCTCAGCCCTCTTAAAGGGGTTTCTGCTCTCGCAACAAGTTGTCAAAGCCAGCTTGTTTTCTGAAAAAGGGCCGGTTGCATGGATTCTGCGTGACGGGGGAAAGGACGCATTTTTGCATGACAAAATAATATGCATTAGTCTGAAGAGAGCAACACGGCGACGGGCAACGAGCGGATCGGGTAGGGACGGGTTGTTTCTACTGAGTCTATGATGGGGCCGTAGCTCCCCTACCCCGGGCTCCAAATCCAGAGATGCGAATCAATGAATGACCTCTTCCCGACTCTTGTACTGTCCAATGCGCCTCTCAGAGCTTGGCCAGGACACCCTCGGCGCCAGAGTGCGCGATACTCCCCCGCGTGGTATCTGCCTCGGCGTAGACCACCTTGCCGTGATCAACGACAACAGCGTACCGCCCGGTCCTGTCGGCACTAGCCCAGCCAATGCTCCGGCTGAAATCTGCGTTGGCGTCCGACATGAAGAGCTGTTTCCTAATGTCAATTGCCATCATATTGAGAGTAAAGAGCTGGGGTGTAAACAAAAACGAACGTACAATAGACTCATCCTTGATCCCGTTGGCCTTGCCCCATGCCGACATGACAAAGGCGTCGTTGGACGCGATGAAGATGACGCTGTCTACGCCCTTGGCTTTGAGCTGGTCGAGGCTGGCCAGGTACGAGGTGATGTGCTGTTCTTGACACGTAGGCGTGAATGCGCCGGGGACGGCGACCAGGACAACCTTTTTGGTTTGGAATTCTGCGGGTTTTGTTTTGTTTTGTTAGTTACGTATCCTGTGAGGTGTGATTGAGGTTCAACAGGGGGGGTGGGGGTGTACATACCTTTGCTGGCATCGTACTTGGTAGGCAGGCCGCAGACGGTCAGGTCGAGGCTGCCCGTGGGCGGGATGTACGTGAAGGTTACGTCTGAGGGGAATGGAGAGCCGGGGGCGAGGGTGGTCATTTTGGCGGGTTGGGGGGTTGTCAATTGGTGTTCAGTTGTTCAAGACAGGTTTGGTGCGAGTTTTAGAGTGTAAAGTTTGAAGTTGGTGATAATGGGGACCTCGGCGTTGGTTATAGCGGGGGTGAGGTTGAGGGGTCAACGGTCTGAGTGGGTCGTTTCACAAAGCACAGGACCACAGGTTGGAACGGCGCAACAACAGACAGGCACGGCAGGATTTCCCAAGATTATATATCTTGTAGACTCTTATTCTCGCCCAGTGTGGGATATTCGCAGTAACACTGCATTGCGCAATCGGCGACCTGAATGAGCGAAGAGACAGAGACGTGACTCGACCTCACCGGAAGATTCGGTTCCATTCGGGTTGAGCTTGATGGAATGTGACCGAAAAAAAGGGGGTAGTCGGTGAGCTCCGGTATACGGCGTAGCTCTCCGGAGCGGGAAATCGTAGATCACCGACTCCGAAACGGCCTTTAACCCTTCATGTCCGAGGCATCCCCGGCCATGCCGACTGTCACCAAAGGGCGCACTGCGTCATCCCGAGTGGGCCCCGATTACGAATGCGTTCTTGCCTACCTACCCTTTTTCGACATCAGCACATCCAAGTTACACACGCGCAGTCGACTGCTCAACTAATAAATGCCCTATTCCCTCACGATACCAATTGTCCTGCAATACGCGTTGTTCAGTGGTAACTTGGCCATGGCCTCCGAGTCCAAACCTCCCTTCCCCCCTTTTACACGGAAGACAGCCCAGCAAAAGGTCAAGGCCGCCCAAGCCGCCTGGAACACCAAGTAAGTCCTCGCTCACAAATCCCCCTTTTCATCATCACCACAACTCGACGATTTACCAATTCATGTTGCAAGAAACCCCGAGCTCATCCAGCTCGCCTACACGCCCGACTCGATCTGGCGGAACCGCGACACCTTCCTGCAGGGACGCGACGAGATTGTCGACTTCCTCCGCAAGAAGTGGGTCAAGGAGGGAGAGTACCGCCTGCGGAAGGAGTTGTTTGCCTTTACGGACGACAAGGTCTGTTCATGTTGTTGCCCCCTACGCGATTATATATATATATATATACCTGAATGAATTATTTTGCGTCGTTCACGCTGCTAACGAAGATGGCCGGCCCCAGATCGCGGTGCAGTTTTGGTATGAGTGGCGGGACGAGGCTGGCCAGTGGTGGCGGACGTACGGGCTGGAGGATTGGACGTTTGCCGAGAATGGGCTGATGAAGAAGAGGCGGATGAGCGGGAATGATGTGAAGATTGGGGAGGGGGAGCGGTGGTTTGGGGATGGCGTGGATGTGGATTCTGTCGAGATCAGTGAGAGGCATTGGTAATAAGGTCGGCTTGGGAGTCATACTGTACAGTTACCAGTGTCCACGCTGGTACTTCAGTATAGAAACGCCCTTGGGATGTGCACCGACCAAGGCACCAAGATTCTTGCCGGCTGGCAATGGCATCAGTGTTTCGCCATGATGTTGTTGAGTCGCGTTTGAGCCGCCACCCCGGAGACGCAATCGGCCCCGGCCGTGGTCATGTCACCCGGATGGACAACTGACCTGGCGGGCCATTCTATTATGTACAGATTACAGATTACCTATGTCAGAGAAAAACGAGCAAGCAGTTGGCTTTGACTACCTTTGCCGAGGGACGTCGTCTTCTGAGACACATGGGCATCCTCGGCCGCACTCCTCGCTGCGTTGGCCAAAGCTCTGTGCTCGGCTCAGAAGAATCGAGCGGTAATACATCAGTACGAAGTAAGCTTCGCTTGCCGAGACAAAGGTGTCAAGTTTTCGAACTTGATCGATCCCGGGGGCGAGATGCGAGATCAACCGTGGGGGGTGCTCGGGCGTTGGTGCTAGCTCAACCCTGCTCGCTCATTTCAATGTTTCTTCTGGATTGGGCAAGATTCCCCGGGACAGGGGGGCCAAGTGTGGAGCTCTGGTCGCCTTGTGGGGAGCTGATTTGAGAGCTGGCCCATCAGAACGCGCTGATTTACTGCAGGGTTGGCTCAGATCGCCGAGCTTCAGCTCCAACTCCCCAGCTCCTCGCCATCACGATCCTCAGAGCACGCGTTTGGTGGTCGAGATAACAATACGAAAGCCGCAGTTATCCGCGGAAATAAGCTCACCGACAACGTACCGTGACCCTCGGCGGCTTGCCGTCGAACTGAAGAGAGATGGGAAAATGACCATGCGCATCGAACTAGATCTTTGTCATGGAAGAGCTTGAGAAGGCTTAGTTATTGGGTCGATGCACGAAGTACAAGGGTCTCAGTTGCGTGCATGTGCTTTTTCTTGCTTCCAGGTTCCAGGTTCTAGCCTCAGGAGCCCCGCGCGGCATCCTTCCCTGGGGGGGGCATTGTTTCTTGGGTCGGCTCGGGAAGGGGTCGGTCAGATAGAGTTGGAGTCTTCCCTTGTCCGTGGTTCTGTTCAATGTGACGCAAACATAGCTGAGTGCGCGAAGTGATATATTCTGGAGACATATGAGCATCCATGATCCCCTTCTTTGCCTCCCTTGTTACATTTCAAAACGCGACGAACCTCATGCCAGGGCTCAGTAATAGCGTCGCTCTCCGTCTCACCACTCGCGCACTGCCCTCGATGGTTACGGACTGGGCTTGCCACCTGCCAGTGTCCCATCTATTATATGCGCGATTGTTTAAGCTACAGGGTGTTTAGTCGACACTGAGGTGGTCACGTACACTTTCATCCACCACCATGGATCTGCTCCCGCTCACCTATCGTCGACCCGCACACGTCGAGAAGCCCGAGTTCCTCGATAGCCAGGCTTCGCTTCACAATGACAGAAGATCGAGTGACTCCCTGAAGCCCGTCGACTTGTGCGGCACTATGGGAATTCCTTCGGCGCTCAGTTTCGACAGGATAATGGACGGAGGAACCTGTCCAGTACGTTACCTTCTCGGAGCTTTGGACAAATCCACACTAATCGGGACGCAGCCCTGCACAATCCGAGATTTTATGAACTACCTTCTCTATGTCGAGCGGTCAGCAGAGAACCTCCAATTCTTCCTCTGGAATCGCGACTATGCGACGCGCTTTGCCGCCGCCAAAACGACCGACATCTCGCTGGCCCCTGAGTGGACCCAGACAATGGAAGACGAGGCCGTCGCGCGCATCAGAAAGGAGCACGCCGAGAAGACGCGAAAGGCGCCCAAGGGCGTCGTCGACTTTTTCAAGGGTACCGATTTTGAGAAAGGGGGAGGAGACGCCACAAGAAAAGATTCTGTTGTTTCTGTTACCGAAACGTGCTCGAGTCCAGCAAGCCAGGCGTTCACATCAGCTGGAGTAAAAGCACCCTGTAAGACAATACCTTTCTCTTCGAACCTCAACAAAAGGATGGATGATGGATCCTTGCCAGTTGGATGCTAACCGGCTTTGAAAAAGTCACAATCCAACCCTTCCGCAAGGAACTCGACCGGGTTATCGCGTCCTACATCATGGACGGCGCGCCACGCCAACTCAACCTCTCCGACTCGGAGCAAAAGGCGGTGCTCGAAGCCCTCTCTTTCACCACCCACCCGTCGGCCTTCAGGTTGATCACGCGGCAAATCGAAGCGACGCTGCGCCAGCAGGCGCATCCGAATTTCATCCGCTGGAGCATCTGCAACGGCAACCCCGCGCGGGCCGCTTTTGCGCGGGGGCTCGGGGCCGGGACGGTCCTGATCGGGATCGTGGTGGCCGTGATCCTGACGCTGTCGAGCGCCGGGAGGGGGTATCGGGCGTTGGCTGCGATCGGGTGGATGGTCGGGTTTGCGACGTTGATGGCTGCTTACAAGGGGATGGTATGTGTTTCCCGACACGGTGTTTTTGAGGCCAATCTCAAGACAACCCAGACAAACTGACATGGTTACTTTTAGTGTGTCGTGCTCCATGGCTTCCACCATCGCCACATCCGCCCCTGGGAGCTCTTCGTCTCGGAGCCCGACGGCGACGACGAAGACGACGCCGTCGGGGTGTCCAAGAGATCCTTCAACAGCTTTGGGGCGGCCAACAGCTACGAGGACCAGCCGTGGGTGGTTCGGTACCGGAAGCGGAACGTGGTCCGCAAGATATTTGACCGGGAAGTGTGGGTCGAAGAGCCTGCGCTGCGGCAGATCCAGGATACCATCTTTGTGCAGAGCATTTTGTTTGCGTTTTTATGTTCTGCGGTTTTGACGGCCTTGTTTGTTGCTGTGCCCAGCGGCGGGTTTTTCTAATGAATTTTTTTAGTTGGTTTCATTATCAATATACCAGAATTTACCTTCAATACTGGACATCGAGCTCTCTCTGAGTCTCGCATTTGGGTGCGCTCTTTGTCAGCGGATGTCAACTTCAGGATTGACGGGAACCGAAGAGTTCAGAGTCTAGGGGTTGACAAGGTGGGGCAACTAACGAGTGGGGGCTTTCCGCTTCCAACCTGAACACAACCTCGGACAAAGGGGGGCAGTTCTTATCGATAGCCGACTCCTGGCTCTTAATCTTTGCCCGGTCGCAGTGACCGAAACACCGGGATGAGTTCTACAATGTAATTCTGAGCATTCCCTTTTTTATAAGATTTCACTGCACTCGGCTGGTCAGCGCCGAAAATCCACTCCAATGGACATTCCTATGAGGCCTCCGTGAATTTCCTGGCCGTGTCCGTCTTTCTCTTTCCGACCAGCCTAAAAGCGACCATGCCGAGCGATATCTACCAAGCCGAGCCTCCGCGCCGGCATCCGGAGGAGGTCCGGGAGCAGCAACAGCAGCAACAGCAGCAGCACCTCGGACAGCAGTCAGAGAACGGCACCACGTTGCCCACATCCACCGGCCGCCCGCGCACCGCGACTGCCGACACCACCGAGATCGACGAGACGCTCAGCCACCCGGGCTCGGTCCGCATCAATGTCAAGGGCGCCTTCATCGTCGACCAGGACACTGCCACGCCCACGACCCCCGATGGCCGCAGCGGGTCGCCCGGCCGTCACGAGACCAAGGATATCCGGCTACCGAACCACACCGCCGTGGTGAGCCATATCGCAATTGATGTATGAACTTTGCCCCGGATTTTCACCCGTTACTGCGATGATGTCATTGTGCTTTTTGCCGCCGCCGCTGAGCTGGGCTGACTCTCAGCCTCGTCGCAGATTGGTGGTTCCCTTGCCAAGCTTGTCTACTTCTCGCGCGAAGCACACTCGACCGAGCCTGGTGGGCGGCTCAACTTCAATACCTTTGAAACGGACCGCATCGATGACTGCCTCGAGTTTATGCGCCGCCTCAAGGATAAACACCTGGCGCTGAACGGCACCGCAAGTAATGGCAATGGCTCTGGCTCTGGCTCATCCAGGCGGGGGGCCAACGAGCTATGTGTGATGGCGACGGGGGGAGGGGCGTACAAGTTCTACGACAAAATCCGCGATATGCTGGGGGTGGATGTGCTGAGGGAAGATGAGATGGAGTGTCTGATTATCGGCCTCGACTTCTTCATCACCGAGATTCCCCGCGAGGTCTTCACCTACTCCGAGACGAACCCCATGCACTTCGTCGAGCCCCCGGAGAACGTCTATCCCTACCTCCTCGTTAACATCGGCTCGGGCGTGTCCTTCCTCAAGGTATCCGGCCCGCGCAAGTACGAGCGTGTCGGCGGCACATCACTAGGCGGCGGTACCCTCTGGGGGCTGCTCAGCCTGCTCACGGGGGCGCGCACCTTTGACGAGATGCTGGATCTCGCCTCGCAAGGGGACAACGCCAAGGTGGACATGCTCGTGGGCGACATCTACGGCACCGATTACGGCAAGATCGGGCTGAAGAGCACGACCATCGCCAGCTCGTTCGGCAAGGTCTTCCGCAAGAAGCGGCAAGCCGAGCAAGAAGCCGAGGACAGCGGCGGCCGGCGCCACAAGGACAAACAACACCCCCACTCCCCGTCCTCCCACTCCCACCCCCACCTCCAAGAAGAATCCGAAAACGGAGAACAACAACAACAAGAACCCGCCCACGACGACGACCCCTACTCCTCCCACGACGAATCCAGCCCCTTCAGCCCCGCCGACATCTCCGTCTCCCTCCTGTACGCCATCTCCAACAACATCGGCCAGATCGCCTTCTTGCAGAGCCAGATCCACGGCCTCTCGCACATATACTTTGGCGGCTCCTTCATCCGCGGCCACCTGCAGACCATGAACACGCTCAGCTACGCCATCAAGTTCTGGTCCAAGGGCGCCAAGCAGGCCTATTTCTTGCGCCACGAGGGCTACCTGGGCGCCGTGGGCGCGTTCCTCAAGAGGCAGCCTATCAATTGGGGGCGCCGGGGCAGTTTTGATGACTTGGCGGTGCTGCCGCCGCCCTCGGTGGAGTTGAGGTTGAGGGCTGGGAGGGGCGGGAGTCGGGAGGATGCCGCTGACAACGGGTCTGAAGCGGTTGTTTGAGTCTGGGTGTTTGTTGTTGCCTGTCTGTCTGTCTACCTACCTAGTGATGGATGGCGTGTGTGCCGTTCGGGGTTTGGGAGCGTTTTTTGTTGGTTCTCTCCCGTCTCGGCGGCCCTTGTTGTTTGGATTGTTCTCGATATTCGTATATGGGCGGGCAACATTGTCATTGTTAGCGGGCATGGCGTGTAAGCTGATATCCTTTTCGATAGCGGAGCGTTTGAGCGGTGTACATTTGATTCCCTGCGTTTATAGCCGTGGTCGGCGTCATGTTGCCATGTATCCTACAGAATAATTATAGACTTTTGAGCAGCCGCGGGCAATTTCACATTCCCTTACTACTCACTGACTGGGGTGACTTCGAAGATAGCGCTTTATTGTTGAGGAGTAGATGATGTGATCATCTTGGTGGAATCTGGCCGGTGGGCAATCGCACAAATGTCTCGTCTCTCTGAACCGGCATTTCCCTCCTGATCTTACAGTTCTCGTCAAGCCGCCCCAGCTGGTGATGTCAAGCACATTACCCCTTTTCACCTTGTCCCATCTCCCATCCCATCCGGATCCCCGCCCCCCCCGATCTCCCATCTATGACTTGACCGCCTCCTTGACGTCCTTGACCTCCTCCTTCACCTGGTCCTTGAGCGACTCCGCGTTGTCGGTCAGAGCCTTCTGCGATTGGTGCCAGAGGCCAATGCGGGTGCACTGGACGACGCCGACGATGCCGAGGAAGAAGTTGACCGCCGCGAGGCTATTATATCACAAACTTGTTAGTCTCTTGCGAACTGGGTAAGGAAGGGAGGAGAGAGAGGAGGGGGTAAAACGCACAGATAGTTCTTGGGCTTGATGATCAAGCACCATCGTGTCCAGATCAGGCCCGTCGAGGTCAGGGCCGCGTTCTGGGTGAGGGAGAGCTTCTCGGCGGGGCGCGCAAAGTCGGAGATGCCTGCGATGACGAGCGCCCACTTCATCACGGGAGCCCTGCAGATAGGTGCAACACCATGTATTAGCAACTCTTGCATCCTTCTTTGTAAGTGTAGGCTAGCTACATCACAGCAGCCGGGGGTTGTTGCAAAAGGAAGGGAGGGGAGGGGAGGGCTGCATACCAGAAATGTACCGTCTTCAAGCCGATGGGGCTGTTCCACATGCGCTTGGCCCACGAGTCGGCCGCCGCATCGCCGGCCGCTGTGCTCTGGAAGCGGGCGCCGTGCTTGGGGCGGAAGAAGAACTGGCGGGCGCGGAAGGCCGGCCGGGCGGCGCGGAAGAAGTGGCTTGTCGGCGACATGGCTGCTTCTGTTCCTTTACTCGGGTGTTGTACCTATCGAGGTGGACTCGGGGCTACAAGGTCGTCGGGTGCGCTGCGTTGGTGATGGGGTATAGAACTCGGCGGTCGCGCGCCCGAGATTTGGTGTGGCTGACTCCGGTTGTCGGACAGCGAACAAGGGGCCGTCAATTCTTCGACGGATAAAAAAGGCTGTGGGTTGGGTAGGTTGTTAGTGTCAGTCGGCAAGGTACTCTGTACTCTAGAGAGCGCAAAACATACAGTGAGTGGAGAGGATGGAAGCGGTGCCCCGATTGTCAAAGGTTGCTGGTGGGAAATTCTTCAATTCCTCAACAAGGATGGCCACTTCCGCTCCGACGATGGCGGCCAACAACCTAATGGACCTGACAATGACGCTTGGACACTGCCGGTGTGCGACATCTGTTGGGGAATCAGGTTTGCTGTCCGTGCACCACCTGTAGCTTTGTGCAATTATCCCGAAATATGCAGGCCAGCGATGCGGTTGCATCGGATGCAGCCTCGTGCAGTCAAGCCCCATTTTCATCAGCCTCATTAGGTGCTGCATTGCTGCGCGATCAGGAAAGCCCGCTTCCCGCTTGCCCAGGGTCTCCGACGTCGACGACCAATTGAGCACCAATTCCCCGCCGACCAGTCCGTCGACAACGCCGCCAAAGATGTCGGGTAGATATGCTTTCGCCAAGGGCCTGAAGGAGCTCCGGTTCCTCTTCTGCCAGACGGGCGAGCACAGCACGGCGACGAGGTGCGTCATGCCATTCGAGCCCGGCTGGGACGTCGCATGCTAACAAATATCCGACACGCAGGTCCTTTCTCACGCGAGCCTACCCGATCATGAAGAAGAACAACCCCGCGATCCCCATCATGCTGCGCGAAGCCCAGGGCACCCTCCCCAAGGTCTATGCGAGATACGGTCCGTTGTTTCTGCTCGACGGAGGCTCGTGGAGTGGTCGGTTTGCTGACATACTTGGTAGAGCTCGGAAGGGAGAAGAGCGAGTCATTAGAAGGTATGAGGACCCCGCAAGACTCAGATGGTAAGGAGAGGGGCTAATTATTCTCCCACAGGTCTCTCGGATAAGCAGATCGAGGATGCGATTACGAAGCTCGTCAAGGAATGAGGTGGAAACCCGGGATTGCAACGAAAAGAAAGAGAGAATGGACGTTCTGACGGGCAGGCCGGCATGTTTGTTCATAGTACCAGACGCTGTACATATACACCCCTAAGCCGAACACGCCTGCGCTCACCCGGTTCCCGATTGTGTATTCTTCATTCAACATCCGCTCCGCACGTTGTTCTAAGGGAGGAGCGATGCGCCAGGTTTTGCAAAAGCTTCTATCCCGTGGCTTCTGGCCGTTTGCGGCGGCTTTTGCCACAGAGAATAACCTACCGGAGGAGGCCGCTCTTCGCCGGAGAAGACTCAGCCACTGCGATGTGTTTGCGCAAAGGCCGATGATGGGATTCGTTGGTCAGAGCAAGGAGTTGGTGGAAACCAGGATGCCTCTTACCTCTTGGTTGGTAGAGGACGGCCGGATTCTTGTTCGCTAAGCGGTGTAGTTTCGTTGGAGTCCACCAACGAGACCCCCCAACAGCCGTGGTAAACCCTAACCCTGTCCTTATAGCTTTCACCTGTCAAAGGGGCTTTGATCCGGGTGCAAAGGTCCCGTGGACGGTCCCCCGCCCCAGTTCCCGCAACATCTCAGCAACTGAACTTCACATCGTCCGCCTGTGTTACGCCGAGCCACCATGTCGAAGCTCTTCCGAAGCCAGCACGCTGGCTCCAAGCCCCTGCTCGACCACTCGGCCTACTCGTCGCTCTTGGACCCGGCCGTTTCAGCATATCAACAACCCCGGGGCAGGACTCCCCCCGCAGAGTACCAATCAAGACCGTGGCTGGCCGTTGCGGAAAGCCGACCCTCCTGGACCGGAGAGCGGCCACCGACGCGGAAGCTAGTCAAGGAGATGAACGGTTCCGGCCGGCCGTCCTTCTCTCGGGAGATCTCGGATAGCGATGCTGAAAAAGAGAAGGGCATCGTGTGGCGGCAAATAGCGAGGCTAAAGGAGCTGTATCGGAGAGATAAATAACGGACGCTACCAGCATCGAACGCCGCTTTACGAGGTGGGGGTACTGGGGGAGGTTACCCCGCCAGAACCCTGGCAGTCTGGATTTTGGGGGACACACCATGCACAACCTCGCCGAGATTGAATTCCAAGGGGGTTGGCATGAGTTTTTCCATCCCCTTGAGGAGGGGCCTTACAACAAGTCCACGAACTCGAAAAAACATCCCGTTTGGCTGTATCGCCACTCCCTCAACACCAAAACGGCATCTCGGTCTCGGGGTCGACGGCCAAGATTTGCCAAGGCGGCCCCGCCGGCTGACTGCCGAGCCGAGAATGTCCGCCTCACAAGAGTTATTTCCGGCAACTGTCCGCCTGCCTCCCTGGTCCATCAATGGTACAGAATCCAATTCAAGAAATCGCTTCACTCGTCGTGGACCTGAGGATACTGAGAGGAATTCACCCGGCACCATCACTACCTCCCTGATCTTCACCGGGTCGACCAGATTCATCCATATCCAATGCCAACCTGGACCCTCATCCCCCGGCCGCAACCGCCGGCTGGGGGGAGCGCCACCTTCTACCTAGCCGTCGGAGCAACACTCGGCATCTCCGCCGCCCTCCTCACCACCTCCCTCCTCCGCTCCTCCAGCAATACCAACAACGGAAAAAATCGCCAAACCAACCCCATCCCCTCCCCCCTCAAAACCCACCTCCCCCACCTCTCCCCATCCGAAATCGCCGCCCTTCCCTACCCACCCGACGTCCTCCCGGGCGGCCGGGACGTCGACACCCCCTACGGCACCATCAAGGTATTCGAATGGGGCCCCGAGGCCGGCGAGAAGGCCCTGCTCCTCCACGGCATCAGCACGCCGTGCCTCGCGCTGGGCACGCTGGCCGAGGCGCTGGCCGCGCGCGGGTTCCGCGTCATGGTGTTTGACTTGTTCGGGAGGGGGTACTCGGACGCGCCGGCTGACCTGCCGTATGACGTGCGCTTGTACACGACGCAGATCTTGCTGGTGCTGGCTTCGTCGCGGTTGGCGTGGATTGGGGATCCGGGGTTTCATTTGGTGGGTTATTCGCTCGGGGGCGGGTTGGCGGTGCCGTTTGCGAGGTTTTTTCCGGGCATGGTGAGGTCCGTCGTGGTGGTGGCTGGTGCGGGGTTGGTTCGGCGGTCGGGGCATGTGGGCTGGAAGAGCCGGGTGTTGTATTCGACGGGGGTGTTTCCCGAGGGGGTGTTGCAGTGGTTTATCAAGAGGAGGCTTTTGCCGAAACAAGGGGGGGGTGATGCGGTTACGGAGACGAAGATGGCTACGGAGGTGGTGGGTGTTGCTGCTAAGACGGGGGAGAAGCATGGGAATAGTGATGCGAGCGGGGGACATTCGTTTGATAACGCGGTGCTGTTGGCGCGGCGGCCCGAGCATACGGTTTCGGCCGTCATGGGCTGGCAGCTCCGGCATCATGAGGGGTTTATCCCGGCTTTTGTGAGCACCATACGGCATGCACCCATCTACGACCAGAAGGAGGATTGGCATGCGCTGGGGCAGCTGCTGGCCGAGAGGAGGGAACGGTCGGGTTGGGAGGATACCGCGGATGAGTTGCCGGGACTCAGGGCGGGGAAGATTCTTCTGGTGTTGGGGGCATCAGATCCTGTGATTGTCAAAGAGGAGTTGATACACGATGCTACGGCTGTTCTGGGCGAGGATGGGTTTGAGGCCGTGGTGTTGGATGCGGGCCACGAGCTGGTCATGAGCAACGGGGATGAGGTCGCGCAGGTCGTGGCTAATTTCTGGAGGCGGTCATAAGTAGATGGGTAGAGGCTAGAAGGCATAGATACATGATACCATTTTTTAACATCAAAATAACATTAAATCTGCTTTTCGAAATTCCAGATCTCACCTACGGTAAGGTATGTCTGTTGTTACCTTATCTACACGGCACTTTAAGCCAGAGCCTGACACCCGACCTCACTCAGGTGAAGGTCAGCAAAGTTCAGCGGCTCGGCTCCACTTTCTCAGCAGCCCCCGACCTGCAGATGCACAGAAAATCACCGAGCTCCCACTAAAAGACCCCATTGGCCGCCGTGCGCCAGCTGCAACCCACCACCACTTATCTGCAAGGCTGAGTGAGCAACAACTCAAAGAGAAAATTCCCAACATCTATCGGGCAACCCCCCACCAAACAGACCTCACCTGCAGCTCCCAGGTCCGGCAACGAGTCAACAGCCCCCCCAACCTCACGAAGAAAGAAAGAAGAAGAAAAACCACCCCTTCCCAAGATAAGATACAAACTCCAAAAAAAAGATGACGACGACGCCCACAGTCAGCCTCCCGGCACCGATCTTTGCCAAAGTCACCCCGCGCCCGTTCCTCCTCCGGGGCCTCGCCAACCCGCCGAGCCCCGACCTGCCGCCGGCGCGCACCAACGGCCGCGGGCCCCGCGAGACGCGCCCCATCTCCGTCAACGCCTCGTCGCTCTCCCACGCCCACGGCAGCGCCCTCGTCCGCGTCGGCGACACCACGGTGCTGTGCGGCGTGCGCGGCGAGCTGCTGCCCGTCGAGAGCATCCCGCAGTTTCGGCCGCTCGATAAAAATGCGGCCCTCACTGAAAAAGAAGGAGGAGGGGGGAATAATGATGTGATTGGGAGGGGGGAGCTGAAGGATTATGATTTGCTCGTGCCGAATATCGAGCTCGCGACCGGGTCGGCGCCGCAGTTTTTGCCTGGTGTGCCGCCCACGGCGCTGGCGCAGACGCTTTCGACGAGGGTGTATTCGCTGCTGCATTCTACGGGGTTGGTCGAGGCGGGGGATTTGAGGGTTTGGTATAAGCCTGGTGGTGGACACAAGACCGGGGAGGATGTGGATATGGGAGAGGGAGAAGGGGGGGGAGAGGGGGAAGGGGAGGAGGACAGGGTGGTGGCGTACTGGGTGCTCTATATCGACCTGCAGTTTGCGTCGTTTGACGGGAACCCGTTTGATGTGGCCTGGGCGGCGGTCGTGGCGGCGCTGAGGGATACGCGGCTGCCTGTTGCGAGGTGGGACCCGGACCGAGAGACGGTGGTGTGCTCGCGGACGGAGAGCAGGAAGTTGAATGTGAGGGGGCTGCCGGTGGCGTGTAGCGCCGCCGTGTTTGTGAAGAAGGAGTCGAGCGAGAAGGGAGCTCGCACGAAACAGGGTGATTACTGGCTCCTGCTAGACCCAGACCGGTTGGAGGAGACCCTCTGTCGGGAGGTGATTACCATGGTGGTAGACTCCAGCGATGGGGAGACAAGGATCAAGAGCATCGAGAAACATGGGGGGACGATAATCGGGAGGGAGCTGATACGCGGCTATGCTGGGGTTGCGGCCAAGAGATCGATCGAGGTCAAAAAGGCAGTGGAGGCGATGGAGTCATGACCTCCGGGAGGCTGTCGCGAAAATAGGGCTGCCTATGTAGGAATTGATACCCAATAGAGGATTCTTGGCTCTCTCTCGCCTCTTCTTTGTTTTGTCACGCAGTGTGGGTGCGGTTTACTCAACCCCCAGATAGGAAGTGGGAGGGAGTGGTGGCCGGTGCCTTGCAAAACCGTGGGAGTGGCTTGTGATGAGGATCATGAAAAAAAATGCTCGTTGTCAAAGTCGAACCCGGGCGCCCCGAAGCAAAAGGAATTGGGCGTGCCATCATTGTCCAGCATATCGTACAACCAGTTTCCTTCTCTTGCGTATCCAAAAACCGCTGCGCCATCCGCTCCGACTAGGCAGGCTGACAGTGCTTATTCGAAAACTGGTATAACACGGCCGGCCCGGTCTTCCAGTTAGCGGCTGCCTTTCGTCCGATTTAAACTTTTGGATCATCACCTCGTGTGCAGATTTCCCTTCATGCTGCTGAATGTTGAAGCAGCAGCAATCCCAACCTCCCCTCTGCTATGAATCAAGTCCACTAGGGGCAAAGACCCATCATCGACAACCCACGATGTTCTCCCATAAAATGGAATGCGGCCATCTTTTCATAAACATGCATTGGGTCACGTATGGAAGGACTTATCCCCAAGAAAGCCACAGCAGAAAACACGAAGCACACTCTTTTCTGGCGTGCCCCGACCACATACAAGACAACTTCATTCTTAGCTCCAGCATAATTTTGAAGCATGTGTGAACCAAAAAGCACCACCTTCACGTCCTCCTCAATCATGAAGCATTAGGTTAAGCCTCAAGGACAGGATATCACGGGTGTGCAGTAGACTGCAGATTTAGAATGTGTCCAACACTTCGAACCGCTCTTACAGGTAAATTCCAGAGCAGTAGATACGGGAGGACAGAGTTGATCTGTCGCCCAACTCCAAGATCCTACTGAAAGGACCCCCACCGTCCGCAACGCCTTCGTGTAAAGCAGCAATTGCGTGGTTTGTTGAGCGCTGGTTTCAAAAGGAGAAATTTCCTGCAAAAGCTGTGGAACCAGGCTTTTTGCTGCTGCTTCCTGGCAGAAACGGCCCGTGCACCCACCTTCCCGGGCCGAATTCTACCGGTCGCTGCTGGATCCAAATCCACGACGCGGGCCCACCCCCAGACTTCAACTTCATTCAAAATTTCGCTGCCTGCGATTCCTCTCCCCATTTCATCACTTTACACCACCTTGCACAATCCGACTGCCCCAGAGGTCCTTCCATTGGAGTCCTCTCGCTCCATGTGAAAATGGAGTCTCTGAGCGACACCCTTTGGGATGTCGTTATCAGCGGCACCGGACTGCAGCAGTCGCTGCTTGCTCTGTAAGTTTTGACAAGCTGCGGACGCCTCGGTTTACCCCTCTGACTGACTTAGCCTTTCCTGTCCTTGAAGAGCCATTTCGCGCTCCGACAAGAAAATATTGCACATAGACCCCAACGAGTTCTATGGTGGCGCCGAGGCAGCATTCAGTCTGCAGGATGCCGAGTCGTGGGTAGCCCGAGTTTCGGCAGCCAGCGGTGGCCTCTTCAAGTCTGCGTCGATCCAAACGCCTGAGGGCACCACCGGCTTGACCTCGTCTCGCGCATACTCACTGGCGCTTGCACCAAAGTTGATCCATGCCCGATCGGCACTCTTGTCGCAGTTGGTTTCCTCCCGCGCCTACCGCCAGGTCGAGTTCCTTGCCGTGGGATCCTTTTACATTTTCAAGCCCTCCCAAGATTCACCCCAGCAAGCCACATTGGCCCGCATCCCATCCACCCGCGAGGAAGTCTTCTTGACAACTGCTGTCTCGACCAAGGGGAAGCGGCTTCTCATGAAGTTCCTGAAGTTCGTCCTGGACTACGAAAGCCCGTCGCAGCTGGAAATCTGGCAGTCGCATGCCGATGCGCCACTGACCGATCTCTTGCAGCAAGAGTTCAAGATGGATGCAGAGTTACAGACGTACATCGTCACCCTCACTCTGTCACTGGATGGAAAGACCAGCACCAGAGACGGGTTGGCTGTCATCCGTCGCCATCTTTCGTCCATGGGCGTCTATGGGCCTGGCTTTGCCATCATCTACCCCAAGTGGGGTGGTCTCTCGGAGATTGCCCAGGTCTCATGTCGTGCCGGCGCCGTTGGCGGAACCGTGTACATGCTTGGGACCGATATCAAGGAGATGGAAACGGCTGAGAACGAGATCAAGCTTCAGCTCACAAGCGGCGACACTGTGAAGACACGGATGCTGGTGCGCGCAGACGACAGCCCGAGCGACGGAACAGGTATCAGCAGGCTGGTGGCCGTGATAAGTTCACCGCTAAACTCGCTGTTCCAAGCCGTTGTTGAAGGAGCGCCGAGGCCGGCCGTCGCAGTTATCGCCTTCCCGGCGGGTTCATTGTCAACCGCGGCTGGTAAGGCGTCTCAGTGCCCGGTCTATCTGTCTGCTCACTCCAGCGAGACCGGGGAATGCCCTGTTGGTCAGAGTAAGTTACCTCCCCATACCTCCCCAGTTCCCTCACCCCGAGTACATGATGATCTCCATTTTGAATACTTATCTACATTGTCTGAGCTTCGGCACTGACGCACAACACTTCTGACATTCTGATGTACTCTCATCTTCAATATGCATTTTTTCAGCTTAGCATGGCAGGATCAAGGCTAACTGGAGATAATCAGGTGTACTTTACTTGACGACGCTATCGACGCCCGATGCAAAGGAAGTCCTTCAGCAAGCATTGGACGCATTCGTTGGTGTCACGAGTGACGGCCATCCGACCTCCCAGGTGCTGTACCAACTACAGTATGAACAACTAGTCGGCGCAGACACCTTTGGAGTGGAAGGTCCGGTCTTCACCTTGCCTGGCCTCTCTTCCTCTCTCTCCTTTAGTGACTCGGCACTGGAGCCAGTCCACGAGGCTTGGAGAAAGGTTATGGGCGACGCTGCCGTTGATGAAGAATATCTGATCTTTACGGACCGGGAGGGTGCCATGGACGATGATGACGTTTACGAGTAATATGCATGATGGTAAGAGCGGATTTTCTGATTTTGTGCGATACCACAAGACTGGAGCCTTAGGCCACCAGAGACGATGAATGCAATGCGATGAAGAATGATCTTGATTTCCTTGAGCTAATAATGCACCGTGCCTGTCGCCAGCAATGATATATCCCCCGTTCCCGATGCCTCCTCGCCCAGTTGAATTCCTAGGGTATCTGCCTCCGTCATCAAATCGCCCATATCAAGTCGTTGCTCAATGCGGCAAACCCATGACATCCTGGAGGACCATCCTTCCAAGCTCGCAGTATATGCTAAAGATTGGCCCCTCATCCCACACCTTCACCAGAAGGCCAGAGCCGGAGATGCTCTCTCGGTCACATCTCCGTCCCTCCATTCGGTAATACGGTTCCATGGCAGGAAGGGCGACGCGCAAATCGTCAGGTCAGCAAGTGTTTCTTCTTCTTCTTCACTCGCCGTGCATCTCCTCATCCTCCTCCTCCTCCTCAACCGCAGCCGGCGACAACTCAACCCCCAGCCGGATAGCGCCAAACGCCTCGTTGCCGCCCTGTCCGTCCTGCTTGACCCGGATGACATTCTTGGTCGCGAGCGACAGGACGTGGTAAAAGGCCTGCGCCACCACGGCCCGCTTCTGGTCCTCGGCTTCGAAGAGCGCCGAGAAGTCAACCCACTGTCTGTTATTGTTACTGTTGTTCGTGGTGGTGGTGGCGTCGTCGTCGTAGTAGCCTTTCTCCCGCGCGACCGTCTCGACATAGCCCAGGAAACTCTGCCCTTCGCGGTCGAGCGCGGCGCGCATCACTTGTGAGGTCGACTGTGTGTTGTTGTTGTTGTCCCCGGCGGTGAGGAGGGGGTGGTCGTCTAGGCCCGAAGAGTGTAGCGCTGCGAAGCCTAGGCCGTCTGACCCGAGGCCATCTGAGCCGCCGCCAAAGAAGGGCTGGTTGTCGCTGAAGCGCTCGACTTCTGGGCCAGGGATGGTAGCATGACGGCTGCCCCGTCCGTGGAGGGGGCTGGCGCTGACTTGTCTGCTGGGGGGCTTGCTGCCGCCGCCCTTGACGGACGAGCTCGGGATCTGGGAGGAATGGCGGTTCCAGGGCACGTCCGAGGGGATGTCGTCGGGGAGGACGGAGCCGGCGCGTCTGCCCACTTCGACGGGCGGGAGGGCGTCGTCGTCGCCGTGCAGGGGGAGGAGGGCGTCGTCGTCGGGTTGGGCCTGAGCGTGTTGGGAATCTTCGTTGTTGTCGTCGCTAAGGCGACGCCGGACGCGGCGCGAGGCGTCCTCTTGCTCGAGCTCGAGGGCTTCAAGCGCGGAGCGGCGGCGGCCGCGGGGGGCCTCGGCGTCTTCGTCGTCGGGGTGCGTGATGGTGATGCCGAGCAGGCGGGCTTGGAGGCCTTCACCTGCAAACTCTAGCGCTAGGGGGTGCGGAAGGCCTGGAACACCGGTGGGAAAGCCGACGCTGGCGATGCCGCGGCCGAAGACGAGATTGAAGGCGTTCTTGCGGGCTTCGGCCGCCGTGACTCCATGGCGCGGCTTGCCTGCTTCTTCGGCGTTGGCGAGGTAATTGGTGGACCAGGATTTAATTTCTTGCCGCGTGATTTTGGTTTGGTCGTCGGGTGCTAGGATTGGACGACGCCGTTTGCGCTGGACGCGCGCTGGAGCCCGGGCGGAGTTGGCTTCATCCTCGGCCGCAACTTCTTGCGCCTCTTGTTCGTGCTGCTGTTCTTGCTCCCGCTCCTGCTCCTCCTCCCCATCTTGCCGCAAAGGAAGAGGTGGGTCCGAGTGAAAGACATTACCGGCGCCGCTCATCACCACATCGCCTTCGTCGTCGAACGGGATTAGCTGGTCTTGTTCCATGAGATCCGCACCTCCCGCTTCTTCCAGGTGCGGAAGCCGAGGCAGCTGGGGCTCCTCCATAGCCGGTATGATATTTCCGTCAGCGTCAATCTCAATACCCCAGTCGTCAAGAGCTTGCAGCTCCCGCTCCTCGTCACCAAATGCCATCAAGTCGCCGTCGTTCTTGCCGGGCGTCATGGTTCCTGCCCCGAATGGTTCTGCGATGAGAGGGTTTCCACCGCCGAATGGTGACTGCGAGAGGTCGAAACCGCCGAGGATGGAGTGGTTGGAACTGGAGAAAGAACCGTCTGGCTGCAGGGGCGAGAGCTGAGACGAGGTCTTGCGCGAGGCCTGACTGCCTTGCGGAACTACCAAGTTGCCATCGTCGTCGAAATGGAAGGCAGGAAGATTGGGATTGAGATAGAACTCAGGGTCGTCTTCGAGGATAAGTTCCTTCCGCCTGGGTCTGGTCAGCCACGTTCCAGCAAAGATATGGCGAAACATACTTCGATTTTCCTGCTTGAGGATCGAGGGCGTTGTCGCTTCCGCCCAACGCACTGTAGAAGGCCCGCATATGGGCTTGGATCCTCTCGGCATCGGTGAGGACATAGTGGCACTGCTGCGAATAGACTCTCGATATTCCATAGAGCAGGCTGCCCTGAAGGCGCAACGCAATGGGTGCTCCTGGTTGGAGGATGGTTTCGCATGCCTTTTGTACGTCCACCTCCTGGATCGCCTTTCGCGATATCTTTCGGGTCGTGGACCTGAGCCCGATCGTTGACACCAGCCTGAGAAGAAGTCTGTCAACACTTTGTTCCCACAGAGCGATGTTGGTATTCTTACCAGACCGTTGACACGCCATATGCCTGGCTGGTGAGAACTACATCGTATTGTCAGCATACAACTGGCTCAGCGCATACATTCTCGAGAGTCTTACTTTCGTGACTGTAGAACATGGTGTTCCAAGGCGATGCGCCGCCGACCTTTTCTCAAACGCGGTATGTTGAGACTCCCCGGATAGGGGTCGAAAAAAGGGATATGATGATATCAAGGTAGGGTAAAATTCCGAAGAAAGGTAGAAGGGAAGAAAAAAGAATGGAGAGAGTATGTTGTCGGGAGAGGGATGGGAGAGGAAGAAATGATGTGGTTGTCAGATTCTGGCCGGGGTGTGCCTCAACACGTCGAGTGGTTGGGGAAAGAGTTGTCGAGAGGTGCGGAACTGCCACGCTGATAGATGATAAGGCGCGTGGGAAGAAAAGGAAGAAAAAAAGAGAAGGGCGCGGTGGGAAGAATAGTAATTACGAGGTTCACTTCCATTATTTCAAGGCAGCCATCCGAATACTAGTACTAGAAACGAAGTGAGTTCGGTTGATTGATCCCAGAGCGGAAGGGGCGCCCAGGAAGGCGGTTCTGACAGTTGCCATGTTTGAATTTTTGGCAACCACCAGGCCACCTGAATACCTAATCTACGAAATCGGTTGCATCTTTGATGAGGCTCAGGTGGTAAAATACCTTGTTACCGATGTAAAATCAATTGAACAAGAAACTAATCTTTCCTTTCGCGGCTTTGTATCCTTATTCTATCTGGACTTTGCGGGCTGCAGACCAGTCCGGACTTTCTCCATTCTGAAATAGCAACAGCGAATAGAAAAGTCAAGAATAACGGTGTGACTACCTACCTACCTTATCCGTATTTTTGTGGTAGAAGCCACAACAATATGTCTGTTGGCAAAACTTCTTCTGCCCAAGTTGGGGGGACAGGTATTCACAGGGCTATCGGGTTTCCGTTGTCAGCAACCAGATATGCTTGGTACAGTACAAAGCCTTAGTTTACTGATGTTGGCCGGTCGCGTGGTTCTACGAGGGCTTCAACGAGTTGTCAGACGAAGAGGTCCGGTTGGCCGATATCTTAAAGGAACGTGACCGGGAAGATCTCGTTGGGTGTGCGGTGAATGGAAGGAAGGTCCAAGGTTTCTAATTTGCGCTTGGCCCTGCTTGCGGAAACATTCATCGCCTTGTTCTCGGGCTTCCGCCGGGTTGTCGCTTTGAGGACGAAGCAAGGGAGAAGCGGAGAGCCAAAATCCCGAGACTTAAACAGGAGTGACATGAACCATTTCTAGTTATCTAGACACTCGAGATGATGATGTTGGTGGTTCGAGAGACAAGCCAATCATTTTACAGGATCGCGTATCTTATCGATCGTATCGATTTGCCCCACACGTGCCCCACCGTTCTCCGTTTGTAGGCCAGAACAGATGACAAGACTTAAGAACAGCATCGCGCCTTCCCGCTTTTCACTGTGAGGGAACTCGAAATAGCCTCATTCCCAGGCTCGTCGCATTCCTTTCGAAAAGGTAATCCTGAGCGGATACACATTGTATATAATGTCTCTATCGTGATTTCCTTCCGGGTTGCTCTAAATATTTTTTTGTACGGGTAAAGACCGCTCAACCTTTTTATCGAGCATTATCTCAAGTCTTGAGTGGAAAAAGAGTCAAGTTGCTTGAGAACACAACAACTACCCAATTCACCGTCTCGAAGTGCGACCAACACGAACCCAAAAAAAAAAGATGACGTCCCCCGACCAGCTCTCGGCCCTCCCCGCCGAAGTCCGCACCGCCATCACCATCAACTCCTCGGACGGCATCCCCTTCCGCGCCCGCACCGCCTACACCCACCGCACCTGGGCCCGCACCTTCAGCTCGCTCCCCGAACTCTTCATCCAACCCCACACGGTCCCGGAAATCGAAAAGGCCGTCACGCTCGCCCGCCAATGCCGCCGCCGCCTCGTGACGGTCGGGTCGGGCCACTCGCCCTCCGACATGACGTGCACCTCGTCCTGGATGCTCAACCTCGACGACTTTGGCCGCGTGCTCTCGGTCGACCCGACCACGGGCCTCTGCACCGTCGAGGCCGGCATCCGCCTCCACCAGCTCGCCACCGCCCTCGACGCCGCGGGCCTGGCCCTGCCCAGCCTGGGGAGCATCGACGAGCAGAGCATCGCGGGCGCCATCGCCACGGGCACCCACGGGAGTAGCCTGCGCCATGGCTTGATCAGCGAGTGTATCGTCGCGCTGAAGGTGACGTTGGCGGATGGCAAGACGCGCGCTTGCTCGGCGGCGCCGCGGGAGAGCCCCGAGTTGTTCCGGGCCGCGTTGCTGTCGGTGGGCGCGCTGGGGGTGGTGACGGAGGTGACGCTGCGGGCGGTGCCGGCTTTTTCGCTGGCGTGGAGCCAGACGATTGATGCCGACAGGAGGTTGTTTGAAGGGTGGGAGGGTGGGTTGTGGAAGCAGGCCGAGTTTGTGCGCGTGTGGTGGTTTCCGTATATGCGGAGGGCCGTGGTGTGGACGGCCGACAAAGTGGCCAAGGAGGATATCGAGGCCGGCCGGGTGAGCCATCGCCAGCCGCGCACCAGCTTCCAGGACAGCAAGCTGGGGTTTATCCTCTACCAGAACCTGCTGGCCGTGGCGCGCTGGTTCCCGCGCATCACTCCGTGGATCGAGTGGTTCGTGTTTGGCCTGAACTACGGCTTCAGCAACGGCGAGAGCACGCGCGTCAGCGGCTGCCAGGAGAGCTACAAGGCCTTCCTCCTGAACTGCCTGTACAGCCAGTTTGTCAACGAGTGGGCCATCCCGCTCCACAAGGGGCCCGAAGCGCTGCAACGTCTCGGCGCGTGGCTCAACCGCCTGCAGCCCGGCGACGCAGGGTACGTCGACCACCGGATCCCGTTCAGCGCCGAAGGCCTGTGGGTGCACAGCCCCGTCGAGGTGCGCGTGAGCGACACGACGGTCAACTCTAGCGCCGCCCAGGGCAACCGCCCCTACCTGGACATCACCCCCGACGACGGCCCGGCGCTGTACCTCAACGCGACCATGTACCGGCCCTACTACCGCGACCCCACCCACGAGGCCACGGAGCGGTACTACCAGGCCTTTGAGTGGCTGATGCGCGACCTCGGCGGGAGACCGCACTGGGCCAAGGCCTTCACCGTCTCGCCGGGCGAGTTTGCGACGTGGTACGGGGATGACTGGCGCCAGTTCTGCAAGGTGCGGGACGAGGCGGACCCCGAGGGCATGTTTGTCGGACCGTGGCATCGCAGGTATCTCCTGGGCGAGCCAGCGGCGGCGAGCGGGGAGGGCGAGATGAAGAGGCTTGCGCTCGAGGAGGTGGGCTTTGTGCACGAGAAGGCGAAGGAGGGCGGTGTCTGCGTGTTTGGACGCCAGAACCCGGTCGTGCCGGCGTAGAGGATCGGCGAGATTTTGGGGCCGGCGAGGAACTTGTGGATATAGGGGTTTGGCGAGGCGTACGGGCGGCGACTGTCTGTCTCTGTTTTGGCTTGCTTCCCTTCCTCGGAAGATGCACGCGCGCAGCAAGTATACCCCCCCAATTCTGTTTCCTGTCGAACATGCATTGCTTCGATTACCCCATTTCAACTTGAAGCCGGCAATACTAGCAGGCGCAAATATGTATTCATCGTCATCACCAGTGTAATGAAACCTATGTGCAGAAGTAAATCATCCAATTTCGTCCAAGGCAAACGCTCATCCCCAACTAACATCCCTCACGCGCCCAGCTTCAACGTCTCGAGCATCGTCTCAATCTTATCCAGCAAAATCTGGTAATTCACGGCATCCGACGCAAACTCATCCTCCACCACGTCCCCATTCAGCGTCCTCACACCACCTCCCCTTCCCTTCGCATCACCCACTTTTACCGCCTCCTTATCAACCACCACCTCCTTATCAACCACCGCCTCCTCATCATCACCACCACCACCACCACCACCACCACCCATGGCATCCTCACCCCCATTCAACAACTCCTCCAACCCCTCCCCCTCAAAACGAAAGCGGAAACGCTCCGAGAGGTAGTAGCGGATGTCGTCCAGCAGCTCAATGGTGTCCGTCTCCTGGCGCTCCTTGAGGCGCGAGGCGCTCTCGCGGATCAGCTCGGCAAACTCGTCGTCGTCAATGTAGTCCTCGAGCCGGCTGGCCAGGTAGCGCGCGGCAAACTCCTCGAGGCGCTGGACCTTGAGGTCCCAGGCGGCGTGGATCACGTCGTAGACGTTGACTGGTTCTATTTCTACCGCTTCTTCTCCTGCTGCTGCTGCTGCTGCTGTTGGGTTGGCGGTGGTCGTCGATTCTTTGGTAGTGGTTGTTGTTGTTGTTGTTGTTGGTTCTGGAAGGGGTTGTTGGTCAAGGTTGTTGTTGTTATGTGTGCGGTCGACGAGGGCGTTGCTCGTGCCGCTGCCGAGAGTGGAGATGGTCACGGCGGCTTTGGTTTTGAGTTTTTCGAGGAGCAACATGTCGGCTGTGTAGAGCAGCTCGAGGGCGTGCTCGAGGGCGCAGTCGGCCTTTTCGGTGTAGAGGAAGCGGAGGACGATTTCGAGGACTGCGGGGGCGCAGTCGACTTTGATGATGTGCAGATGCTCCGTGTCGTGGGCTTCGATGAAGTCGGACGAGAACATGGTTTCGAAGTAGGGGCTGCGGATTAGGAAGGGTTTGTGCACCGGGTAGAGCACTGAGCGGCGCGGGGTCTTTGGGCCGCTGTCTCTTGCTGGGCCGACTGGGATGGCGTTTCCGTTGGAGACGTTTTCCGTGTCAGCGTCGTCTTCGTCCTCTAGTTGTTCGTCTGCTCTCAGGAGGCAATCGGCAAAGATGGCGTTGTGGTGGGGCCACTTGACGTCGCCAGCTTTGCGGGTGTCAACTTCTATCCGGTGCTTGAGCACCGTGTTGCGGAAGAAATCTTCCACCTGGCCCTGGGCGCGTTGGACTTCATCCTGTTGGCGTTGCCTTGCCAGTCGACGGTCGTTGATAGACAGCACAGCCTCCCACAGCTTCTCAATCTCAAGTTGCTTGCAGAGCTTATCGATACCCCTGAAAACCTCCTCCTCGGCAACGGAGCTCCCGGGACCGACAAAGTCGCGGGGAAGGTCGCCGAGATAGAGATAGCGTAGTACGACACGGAAAGCCTCAACAGGGATCGCATGCGGTAACTTCCATGTGACCGTCTCAGGGGCATCCGCAAACTTGCGCATAAAATAGGGCGACCTGGCGGAAAGAAGGAATTTGTGCAGGCGGAAGTCCTCGGCTACGGCTGAGAGTGTGATGTCAGATGTCGAGGGGGTCTCGCGGACCAGTAACGAAGCGATGTGAGAGGACCATGGCTGCAGAAGGTCTACCGTTTTGGAGTAGTCGTAAGACAGGAGCAGGTTTCTGATTTTGTTGTTGAGTGCGTTGTAGACGGCTCGTTCTCGCTCAAAAGAGTCGGGGTCAGCCAGAGCCCCTGAGTTTCGTCAGTTCTGAGTCTTTCGAGTCTACGGGATAAGACGACTCGGCACAAGACAGAAGGTTGTACCTGATTCTAAGAGCAACCGCACCAACTCGTAGTGGCCGCATAGGCTGGCCTATACTCAGTCAACAACGTCGGTTCATGCAACTCTAGACGTCGGTGGCGACTCACAACGACGAGCGGGGTATAGTCATACTCGTCCTTGGCGTTGATGTTGACGCCGGCCGTGATCAGTTGCTGGCATTGTTTCAAATCGCCTCTACGGCAAGCCTGTAAGAAGTCTAGGAACTCGGACGACGAATCCATGGGGTGTTCGTTGCGGAGCGCCCCCGTGCGGATGAGTTGGTTGTCATTTTTGAGCTTGGTTTCTAACTCGAACTTGCGGATCGCCATGGTCTATTCGTTTTGCGATGCTCGAAGCTGCTCTATGTGGGAATTGTGAGAGAGAAGAGAAAACAGAAAAGATGCAAGTGTGAGTCAACGCTATTTGTCAGTTCCGTTGAATCAGTTGAGAATAAACTCGCAACCCGGAAGGGGCGATGGTTTACAGCAGGTGGCGTACCGGCATTTCCACAGTGCATTGCACAGTAGTCAAAACTGCCCCAGCCAGACGCAGCCAGCCTGAGAGCCACAACTGGACGCCACCAGCAGTCCTCTTGGTGGCGCCGCCAAATCTTCAACCCCCTGAACAGTACGCACAGACCAGCGGACATTTTGGTCTTGACAAGTGCCATTTCTGGGTCAGCAAAAGCTGCAATCCCGCACGGCCAATTCCGAGCCGCTCCCGAATTGAGCACGTACCCCTGGCGCTCTGTGGGGCGCTGCGCCCAATGCGGACGGTTGCCTAGGCAGCGACGAGTTTGTTGACTGGCGATGCCAGGATTCTCCGACGGAAGAGGAGCAGTGCAACGCAACCTGGAACCACAACCTCTTCAGCCGAGACTTGCTCCTTGACCAAATTGCATCCTTTCAGCAGCAACCAGCCGCGTCCGAAAACCCGTTACTAACCTGAGCAGCAACACCACCTGCCCACACATCAGCGTCTGCTTATGGAGAAGACGCCGTCGACAATTGAGACGTCATTCCCAACTGCATTTCGACTCCGGTTACCGCCACCATGTCGGAAAGCGACAAGTACGACGTGCTGGAAAAGATCGGTATGCATTCTCCATCCGAGGTCGCTTGCCGTGGATTTCTGCAGCGAAATGCAGGCTGACATGTACCCGCCCAGGCCATGGCTCGTTCGGCGTCATCCGAAAGGTCCGCCGCAAGGTCGACAGTATGATTCTCTGCCGGAAGGAGATCAGCTACCTCAAGATGTCCCAGAAGGAGCGCGAGCAGCTCCACGCCGAGTTCCAGATCCTCTCGACACTGCGGCACCCAAACATCGTCGGCTACTACCACCGCGAACACCTCAAGGCCAGCCAAGACCTGCACCTCTACATGGAATACTGTGGAAACGGAGATCTCGGCCGCGTCATCCGGAACCTGTCAGAAAAGAACCAGTATGCCGAGGAGTCCTTTGTCTGGAGCATCTTTGCTCAGCTCGTGACGGCGCTCTACCGGTGCCACTACGGCGTCGACCCTCCCGAGGTGGGCAAGGCCGTGCTGGGGCTGGGGTCAACAGCGAGGCCAAAACCGCCGACTGGGGGGATGACCATTCTGCACCGCGATCTCAAGCCCGAAAATGGTGAGTGGCTTTCTCGGATCAACTAGCTGGTGCCCACGCGGTATCTAACTGTCGCAGTGTTCCTGGGCGAGGACAACTCGGTGAAGCTGGGCGACTTCGGCCTGTCCAAGGTCATGCAGTCCCACGATTTTGCCTCGACATACGTGGGCACGCCCTTCTACATGTCGCCCGAGATTTGCGCCGCAGAAAAGTACACGCTCAAGTCCGACATTTGGTCATTGGGTTGCATCATCTACGAGCTTTGCACACGGGAGCCGCCATTCAACGCCAAGACTCACTTTCAGTTGGTTCAGAAGATCAAGGAGGGCAAGATTGCGCCGCTCCCGGCCATCTACTCGGCAGAGCTATTCGCCATCATCAAGGATTGCTTGCGGGTGAACCCGGACAGGAGGCCCGATACGGCCATGCTGCTCAATCTGCCCGTGGTACGGCTGATGCGCAAGGAGAAGGAGGTGGTTGAGTTCAGCAAGACGCTGAAGGGCAAGGAAGAGTCGCTTAACAGGCGCATTCGTGAGCTCGACCAGAAGCTGACAACGCTCGATCAAAACAAGGCGTCAATGCGCCAGGAAATCGACTCGTCCCTCCGGAGGGAGTGGGAGGTCAAGGCACGGCTCGAAATCGATCGACTGGTGGCAGTAGAGATGGAGCAGCTGCAGAGGAAGTTTCAGCACGAGGTCCAAATGCGTGTCGAGATGGAGCTCGAAAATAGGAAAGAGGAGGAGGACGCGCGGCATGATCTAGGGTCGTCTGTCTCCAAGTCGGACTATCCGCACTCGTCCATCGGGAGCAACGAGGGCGAGCTTTCCTCGACGACCGACATGTCAGAGCTTTCCATGGAATCGCCAGATACGTCGATGCACCCGCTCAGAAAGGCCGCCCGCACGCCCTTTGCCCGAGCCCAGACAATGTTCGCCCTGGCCCCTGCTGGCACGCCGATGGACGTTGAGATGGCCTCGCCATCACCCATCACCATCGCATCACTGTCGCTCTCTCCCCGCCGCAACGTTGGGACCAAGCCCCCGGTACTCAACACCGGCAACATCTTTACCGCCAACCAGATGGCGGCCGCCGCCCGCTGGGAACCGCCTGCCCAAGACTCTGACTCGGAGTTCGATGACGACGACATCCACATCCCGTCGCCGACGCGCATGATCAAGTCAAGCAAGAACCCCTTCACATCCAAGGGGCGGCCGCAACTGCACGCCCAAAAGTCCATGCCCACCCAACGCCTGCAATCTAAGCAATCGCAGGCTCTCCAGGGCAAGACGATCCCCGTCGCCGCCTCGACCCCGGATTTGCAGACCGCTGGTAGAACCACGGGAAGCAACAGCCCCAGCCGCCGCCTCAGCAAGATTCCCTCGGCCGCCAACCTCAGGAACAACAGCGGCGGAAACAGCAATAACAGCAGCAGCAACAGCAGCGACGGTTCCGGTTCCTCGGCGCCGCTCCACCGGAAGCCTTCCTCCCTAGGCAAGAAAGACGGCAGCGAGCAACAACAACAACAACAACAACCCTCCGCGGGCACCACCACCACCGCTGCTGCTGGCCAACCACCGGTCCTCCACAAGCTCCCGACCGCCTCGGGCAAGAACAACATCCGCGGCCGCACCCTCGTCGAGCTGCAGCAGGCGCGCGCCGGCGGCAGGCCCATGAGCGCCGTCTTCAGCGGCGACGTGGTCCACCATAGCCACCAGAACAACATGATGATGATGGCCACCGGCAACGGCAACGGCAGCCCCGTGCGCGCGTTCAGAGAACATGCGGCGGCGGCGAACCGCGGGTTTGCTGAGCCCGTGGCTGTCTGGGACCCGGAGAGGGATGAGATGCCGAGTCCGTTTTTGGTGAGGCGGAAGCCTTTGCTGTTGAGGGGGGAGAGGGGGAGTGCGTAGGCGTAGGTCTGGTCACGCGTGCTCTTGCCTAC
>MU857021.1:0-14876 GCA_033296705.1 Chaetomidium leptoderma | reverse complement strand
GCCTACTAAGGGGGGGGGGGTTATGAGTTGGGGAGAGGAGAAGAGAGGAGAGATACCCATTGCATTGTTTGGGGCCATTCGTTTTATTTGTTTTGTTGGGATTCTTTTGTCTTTTTTTCTTTTGTTGGTCATGTCAGTGGATGGTGCGCTGTGTTGGTGGTGTCTCAGTCAGTGGGGTGTGAGAAGAGGAAGCAGGTGGGGGGGCAATCATGCCCTTGATCACATGGGCTCTGCGGTACGCTGGGAGGGGGAGTCGTTGGAGGAGCATTGCCATCATCACCATCATCATCATCTCCGCTATGGGTCGGTCGGGTGGGGGATGAATCCACTCCCCCACCCTCCCAGGGCACTTTCCTTTGTTGACATACGATGGGTAGAGGGGTGTTATAACGACTTGGAAACGGGGCGTTTGGGGGGACGGTCTGGATGGATGGATGGATGGGCTGGTCTCTGCTTGGGCTTGCTTGTTTCGGTAGTTTTTACTACATTGTTTGGCTATGGCTAGGGAGTCTGTCTGATCTCTCTTCCCGAGTTCTGGGTTTAGCTAGTTAATCACGTTGACTATATGCCGGCTCAGTGTGTGTGTGTTTATGTTTGTTTCACTGAGATACAGAATCCCGTCAACCTCGTCGACCCATTTTTGCTCCTCAGACATGGCTAGAATGTTGTCGATACTGTCCTGGTTTAGGGTCCCCAAGGAAGCGAAACGCCGGTGCGGCTATCGCATTTCAATAGGCTGAAAAGTTACCATTTCTTCATGGCGTACACTGGGGCTAGAGAAGACGATTGATGAGGGGACGGGAACCCGTGAAATGGATAAGAGCACCGCCGCCGACTGTCCTTGTGTCAATTTTGTAATGTGACGCCAGTGTTAAGAGCAAGGGTTTACGGAGTACACGGGCTTGGATGTTCTTAATTACTTCTTCTGCCTCTCTGTATGGATAGCATAGCCAAGAGAGATGAGGCACCAGCACCGCTGGCTGCTGTGTTACACATTATTATGCCTGCGGAATCCACTGATCACCTGCAAGACGACCCCAAGCGGAGGTTGTGTGACATGACAGGCACCCCCCCGCGGAGGTGGCCTCGACTCTCGGGGGTGGTTGGTGCAAACACCGCGCCCCCGCGGGTGGTGTGGATGGTGCCCCGGGGGCCGGGACAGGAAGCGAGAAAGCCAAGTCGGCAGACAAGACGGCAGGCGAGTGAAAGGCCGAGACCCCACGAGGCGCAACAACAAGTTGACAACGGGATCTTGTGTCCTTGCTTCTCCATATCTCATCAGCCAGTCACCACGCGCCAGTCAGCCACTTCTCCCACTCTTTCCCACACAGGCCATCGAGTGCAAGGATGCATCATGGGATGGGATTGGACTCCCCCCTCCTCTTGCCCCCCATGTCCCTGACTGGTCCTGATCTCTCCTCATGTGATGGCCGTTCCCTCACGGCCCTCCGCCGATCTGCCGTCCGTCCCTCTCCGCAACGCTTCCGCTCGTGAGTGTCGGTGCTTGGGTGGCCACCGACGGACAGTTTTTATCTCAATACTTCTGATGCTTTCTTTTGTGGTGCACAGACATACACAGGAGCCAACAACCACAACCACAACAAGCTCTTGATAGGGGGGCCTGAAAGAAGGGACTGTGGGCAGTGAAGGGATGGTGTAATTAACTACTGTGTAGGGCGGAGAGAGAGAGAGAGAGAGAGAGAGAGAGAGAGAGCCCAGCGGAGAAAGAAACTGCCCTTTGTGTGAACTTGCAACGCCATGCAGAAAGTGAGACGAGAGAAAACAGGGTTTCCGAGCGCGGGCTGCAGGCTTGCCCTGCTCCCCCCAACCTGCAGCTAACTAGCAGCTAAATGGCATTCTTTTCAGCAAGCCACACACGCAGGCAGGGAGGGAGGACAGATCGGATTCTCCGCCACTGGCTCTTTCTGGCTCCACGCAGAAAAGGAAAAGAGGCAAGGTCGGCAATCTCGGCCGTCTCTCTGATCGACCCGGACCGCCGCTGCATGCAGTCAGCCTTGGACCATATCGTGCAGCACCAGGCCTCGGGCCCTCGATGTCCATCGTGGTATTCGTTTGTCATTCTTTTGTGACACCCCCGAGTCCGCGCTTCCCCCCCCTTCGAAGCTGAAGCCCAATGCGGGGAGATGTATGTACAGATATGTAGGTGATTGACAAGGTTCACAGTGAGCAGCTGCTTGCTTTGTTGACAAAAGAGCTTTCCGAGAGGCAAGGGTTGTGTGACACGTGTGGCTGAAATCGGCGCGACGGTTTGTGGTCCTTGCTCATTCCCAACAGCGCGGGGAACACCCCGGGCGGTCTGCAGTCATCGAACGATTTTCAACTTGGTTTTAGGTGCTTTTTCTTTTGGCGCTAGGCATGGCGTGGGTTAGAGGCAGTTGAGCCATCTTTGCGAGCGTGAGAAGACTACAACCAACAACAGCATATGTACATACTGTGTTGTATGTACACAATCCCAAAACACTCCAGCTCTTAACAACTGGCAGGTCGAGACAGCAAGTTGGTCTCAGAAGAAAACTTGTTTGTCGGCCTCTTGGATGGAGTTGACAGAACCGAGATAGAGGCATCTCTGAACCGCCAGGGGGGTTGGTGAACAGGGGGCAGCTTTGGGATTCGCTTACCAGCGCGGACGCGCGGGGGCTAAAATAAAGGTGAGACATTTGTCACAACGGTCGAAAAACGGCGTCGAGGTCATCCAATAGGAGCCGAGCCACGAGGGAATGAGGCTTATGACCGTTTCACGCTCCTCAAACCTCCTGCTCTGGCGGTTGGAGGCTTTCAGGTCGTTCAGTCCACAAACCATGCAATTGAAGCGGGATTATCAATCCCGGCTCGTTCTAATGGCTCTATTCCGAGAGTGAAGCCTGTCCCCCGGTCCATCAGCCTCAGCACTTGCCTGGATTTAATGCCGGAGGGAGCATGTGCATGGGGCTGTGGGACCCGAATCGTCCTTGTTGTAGATCTCGATTTGGCCTTTAACAGCGGTGCCGGTCGCACAACTAATCTCAGCGCCGATGCCGGTCTGGACACTTTTCGCGTGAATCTTGGTTGCTTCTGGGTAACCGTGAGACGGGCTTCCCTCCAATGTAACTTAGGAAGCCATGCCGGGGTCAACCATTCGCTGTGTGGAATATTGGTGGGAAAGAAGAAAGGGTGGTGGATGTACATATGTACATATGTACGCTCTACGGTACGTACGACTCCGGCTGGTTGGCGACTGCTGCAACCCCTCGCATCTATCGCCACACTCATCTGCCACTCAGGGATTTGATTTGACAGCGGTAGAGGGGACGGGCGTCCGGGGATCCTTCGAGGCCCTGCTCATCGGGGGATGATCGCCGGGTTATTGTGTGGACATCACTACCGGTGGGGTGAGAGTTCCACGGTTCTCAGATGGTGTCCTCCCTTGCCCATGACGATCAGCGTCGTCAGCATGGGATCTTGGCTGCCACCTCAGCGTGGGATGATCATCCCGGGCCGCGTGAAGCCTCAGTTGTTCGAGTAATTACCGGGTGTTGAGAGTGAGGGCCCTCAGGGCCTGCCGCTCGCCGCTGACACCTGAGCCCCTGCCCAACACACCTGCTCAGCCTAGAAGGTGGAAGCCTAGCCAGCGAGCCGATCTGGTGAGCCACTTCTCGGGGGACTGGGGAGCAGAGGAAGGAAATTGTCGGTACTCGGCAGTGCGGCGAAGATCCGAACTCCTTGACGATCGCACCTGAAGTGGTAGACACGACGGTACATCGGTCTTGAGTACCCCCGTATCTTAGGCAAAGGGGGCAAATAACGCAAGCTGGCATGACTGGCAGGCTTTGCTCCCCACGGCCGCTAATTTCGTGAGAACCAATGGGGGGATGTGGGTAACGCTCACGGATGGGCGGCAGCTCTGCACATCTTGCCTGGATGCGAGGCTGGCTTGCTCAATCGTCGATCTGTATGTATGTATGTATGACCAGACGGCCTGTTGGCTGCTGGGCATGAGGGCAGGTGACAGCTGCAGGGACCGGCAGAGTGCATGGGCAAAAATATGATCATGGACCATTCTCGAGGGTGTATGACGGGCGTCCCCACTCGCCTTGATATCTTCGCCTGCACCTGAAGGGCGACCACGACAGGCCCTGGACGAGCGGCACCACCTGCGTAGCTTACGTCCACAGCCGGCATTTTTTGTTTTCATCGAGAGAGACGAGAGCCGCGAATCCGCCAGTGTTCAGCGGCCAGTCTCGAAACTGTGCTCGACCTTTTCCGAAGAACTCGTTTCTAGCACCTCTTGACTGTGAGCAGAGTATCTTTTGGTTGACAAAAAGCCATGCGCCAGTGAACTCATTGGGAACACCGGTGAAGGGGACTGGCAGGCCCTCACAAAACCCTGTTGTCGTGGGCTAGTCGGAAAGCTTCCAGAGTCGCAATATCGTCGAGACCCTGTCATAATCAAATCTTGTTATAGGCGAAGGCCAGCATTGAGAGCAGGGCCCCATCGAACTCGCCAACGGCTCTGTTTCCCTCGTGCACGGAGCGCAGAAACTCCCCAATGAACATCGAGAGTGGCATCCTTTTGCAAAGAGACTGCCCCGAAGCCTGGAACGCCATGGTCAACGAAGACAGAGATCGCCATGTTCTTGACGCTTCCTTCCGTGTGACGCCCCTGTTGAGAGCGCATGGAGGGTTTGTTACGCGGGAAAGACGCCACCAAGGTGCCGGGAACAGTTGGCTCGTTGCGATAGGCTATCGTTCAGACCGAAATGGCGAGTGACTGCCTCGGGCGAGCCCGAGAAGGAAGCTCCAAAACTTGGTGTTGCACTGGACTAGCCAGAGCTTTGGGATGGGGATCGATAATATCACCCTGCGCGTTGGTACCGGGCTGTGCCAATCCGAATAGGGGACACACCCAACATCGTTGTGGTATGTACCGCGTTAGGCTCTCTGGTCAATCGTCGCCAAAGAGAACATTCTCGCAGCCGCGTGGTGGCATCAAGACCGAACGAGCTATGTAATGAAGCCCTAGGACTGAGCAAGTTCCACCCGTTCCCCTGAAAATGTGACGTGCGATTTCGAGGCGGCACCTGAGACCCGACTGGTCTGAGATCCCGCCCTGCGTTACCGCTGCGGTTGGTGAAGACGCCTGGAAGGGTTTGAGAAGCATAGCGCTTCACAAAACGTCGGCGTGTTTTATGGCGCTGCTCGGGAAACTTGTTGACACTCTCGAGACACTGCGCCGAGATGGTGACAAGTTCTCGGTGCAGGCAGATCGCCCCTGCGCTGATCGACAGATTCCACAAACTCTATTCCACTTGGAAGATCGTCTTGGTCGCATCGGCAAAGTGGGCCGGCGCTGTCCCCTGTACAGCGTGTTAGACCAATTGGGGTGTTTGCCCGCCATCCCAGACGGCCAACGAAGCTGTCACCAAAATAGGAACTGTGGTTACATCATCACCCTCCATTTCCGAATGAAATTGGGAACTTTGTGAGGCCTTTTGCGAGGCATTCGGGGAGTGTGCGTGTGGCTCACGATGGCTCGGTTTCCACCCGCGGCCCCTGTTCTCCATGCATCATAGCGCTGTGTCGTCCCCGTCTGCATTCCTACCGACTGGCGGTGAGGTGGATGAGGACCAGCCGGATGCGCGGGAGCAGTGGTAGCCATGGCGGTGCTTCCATCAGGCCGTGGGGCGATGGCAAGATGGAGTCTGTGATCATGCCGAGGAGGAGCGCTTGTTGGGCGAGGCGATGCAGGCTGGTTCCATTATCGTGACGACTGTGTCCGAAGCTTGGAGTGTCCGAAACAGGAAGGTGGCTGTTGTTGTTCGAGGTTGATGACATGACATGCGACTGCAGCGTGGCATATTCCCCGGGCCCAAAGCGTTGAAAACGGTCGTCGATCATGGACCATTCCCGAAGGGGCACTGATTCCTTGCCAGGCCCTAAGCGAGCGACGCTAAGCCAACGTCTTGTCGATCGCCCGCTCAACGGGTAATCTCCGTTTGGGAAACCGGTATTGCTTGCAGGGGAGAGCGACAGTCGAGTGCGACGTTGAACGGAGTACCAAGGGCTGGCGGGCGTGTGACCCTCGTTCGGGGGGAGTACGGATAAAGCTGCAGCCTTGGGGGGTATATCATCCCAGCATTATAGAACGGCAATCAAAAAGCGCCCGAAGTACAGCCGCTCCGTGCCGTACACGACGTCCCAGCCCGAGCCAGAACCACGGGACGACTGCCGCGGGAGGGCAATAGTTAATCTGTCGAAGTTATCCAAATGGCTGGCGATCCCGCTGCTCCTCGGCAATCTCGAAAATCCCGGAGCGCAAAACGATAGACTGTGACTGGACCCGAGCTGGGCGAGAGCTGAGCCGTGTCTTTAAAAGTTCGATTTGGTGCACCGTGCGATACGACTTTGCAGAGGTGGGGGTTAGTCGATTGGCAGCAGCCGGGCAAAGGCAAGCCACTTCAACAAGTGGCTCTGTGTCGACGACGACTGACAAGGAGCAAGCCACACCACATGTCGACGACTTGAAGTCTTGTCTCAAGCATGGGTAACCTGGAAGACAAGGTTCTGTGCCGCAAGGTTGCCGCAGAGTTGGCCGACAACCAGGCCTGGAACTTCGGTTGCTCAGGTTGGAAGGAGCCGGGACTAATCAGTACATACCGAATGGCATTTTGGCGGGCATCTGGTGCCCGTGGCTTCCAGGTTGTTCTGTCGCGGCCGTTTGTGGGGGCAGAGCCCGGGCGGGTACCGGGTCCGCCCGGCGCCTCCCCGTGCTTCCCCCCGGGCTTACACAAATCCTGATCGCGGGGTTCCGGAGGCAGCATTCAGATGCAATTTTGGATCGTCGCCTTTGCAACGGGCCGTAGCCGTGATTGTCGTGCTTGAAACCGGGATGAAAAAAGACCACGGGTTTGGTTGGGCATTCAAGTTCGAGTTCAAGTTCACCTGGGCAGGTTCGGTATGGATCCTGCCCGGAAGTGACAAACTGGGCTGTTGCAGATTTGGGCTGTGCTCGCAGACTTTTTGTGTGAACCCCGACGGAAGGAGCAACCGAGTTCAGTTCGGACCCGAGTGGACTGGCTGAACTTGAACTTGAAGTGAGGGCCTTTTTGCCCTGCAAGCCCTGGAAATTGAGCTGCCTACATCCACAAACCCAAACGTCAAAGATGCCAGAGACGTCCTCCCACCATGGTTGAGTTACGGCCCCAAAGATCACCGGTGCATACTCCATCACTTGATTGCCTATCTCGACGTCAGCTACGACGATTGCACACCACTTGGTCGGCTCATCACTTCCTCCATCTCAAACAGAAAAAAAAGAGAGACAAAAAGACGACGCATCACCAGCGACGGACTCGTCATTTATTCTAGCGCACACACCAAACCAACTGTCTCAAGGTTACACCACAGACCTGGCAGTCCCAGTTCTAGGAAAGGAAAAGGCGGTGCAGCAAGATGGGATGGCATGTCAAAACTAAGCCGCGTGCATCCGCCGAGGCAGGGAGACTGCAGCCGTTGAGAATCTGCCCGCCTGCATCTGCTGGTGCGTCATCCCAAGTTTTGCATGCTGGCGATGCCCGAGCACTGACGGGTTGGTGTTTGAAGACTGCTCTCGGGAATTTCATCCCGTCCTAATGCCTTGGTTTGGTTGCCCTGGCCGGTCTTGGCTGGCCTGGCTGGCCTGCAACGAACCGCGGATGTGGCACGGATGTGGCACAACAGGCCCATCTGCTTGTCCTCTCCAAAGAGACCCAAGCGTCCCCGGCGCATCAAGCTTATGCCCCCTGCCGCACGTCAAACACAGGGCCAGACAGGCTGCGCTCGTTCCGGCTGGACCCCGGTCAACAATAAGGCTCGCTACCGTCGATGATCAGGGACCCCTGAACCCCGTCGCCCATCTGTTCTGTGCCCGCCCCCACTGGAGCTTTCACTCGATCGAGAGTCGAGAGGTGATCTGTGTCGAGATTAGCCTTTGTTTCCGAGAATCCCCCATGTGTTTCTCGAGAAACGGGCCTGGAGCACGGAGCCTCTCGTGCATAAGATCCTCTCGGCAGCTTCCTGTGCCAGGAGCCCGGCCGGGACCCTCGCCGTTCGCCGTTCGCCGGTCGCCGTTCGCCTTGCGGGGAAAGCCAAGACTTCGACCAGCGCTGACCTAACCTTACCTCATCATGCCCACAGTCCGAAGTCTCGCAGGCGCTGGTGGCCGGTGTGGACAGTTCCGGTAGGGACTCTCTCCTCGCAGGTGCAGAGCTACGAAGCGACGGCAACGGTAGTATCCAACCCATGCACGAAACAGGCGCCACCCAAGCAACGGCCGTCCCACCAGAGTGTGCCCTGCAGGCCATCGATCAACACACACAACAACTGCCGTGCTGCACTGCTGTCAAAAAAGGGAAAAGAAAAAGAAAACATGATCAGCGTCTAGGCGGACCCATGCAGGGCCCACCAGCTGGCCGGAACAGAGACAGGAGGTTGTCTCTTTAACAGGCCGTGGAGTTTCCGAGACCAGGCATTCTGTTCTGCGCTTTCGCGGGATCGTGCCGGATGCGAGACGATTGCTCCTCCCGACAGCGCATCCAAAGCAATCGTGATCGCGCCATGAGTCGGCATCGAGGGCCACGCGAAGATGCGATCTTCAGCAATGATGCGCCGGTCGGACGAATTAACCGCACGCACGCCCGACAGATCAGAAGACTTCTGGAAGACGACGATCCGTCAACAGGAGGCAGATGCCCAGATGCGCCCGTTTCGAGATGGCAGGTTGAAGACATCAAAAGTGACCGGCATAAGATCAGCTCAACGATCCGGTCACAGCACAAACCAATGCATGCTGCCCCTGGTGGCCTTATCCGCGATCCAGTGACAGCACAAGAGCTTGTTAGAGTCGATGGTCGTCTCAAGTTTGGGAGTCCGTGTGTCTGGCTCAGGGGTCGCCGTCCCAAAACGCCCATGCGGCCGGGGCAGAAATGGCAGACCAGGGTTCTTGGGTACGTACCGAGCCACCCCATCTCATCCCCCTCCACAAACCAAGCCTTGGGCCCGGCAGCATCTCCTGTTTTGGGTAGGTGGTCCGTGTGGCTGCAAGAGCCCCAGCAAACCGGCAGCCAGGAAAAATGCAGGACAATTGTGTCACCTTTTCGAGCTAGCGCGGGCAAGCACCACACACACAGCTCGCAAGCCACAACAGCGCGCAGCACCCTTCTGCTTCTGCTTCCTTCGGCTCTTGTCGTTGACCGTGTCATGCTGCAGAACTCTTGGTGGTAGGGCGCATAGAACAGCATTGGCTTGACCTGTCTGGCGGCCTTGGCTCAGCGTGAGCCTCAGACGTTTGGACTCGGCAGATCAATGACGATCATATCAGTCGGGACCTGTCAAGGGACCCTCGGTCCGGCTGGCAGTGGGCATGCAAAGCCGTCCATGGGTGGTCTCGACATTGGGCTCAGGCGTCAAATCAGGGCGTTCCCCGACGCACCCGGAGTCAGAGCCCACCCATATAATAGGAGGCGTTATAAGTTCGGACGCATGTACCATGTACTCTGTACTGCGGCACGCACAAAGCAGGGGGGATCTTGGGTGATGACGGATGGAGGGGGTGGAGGGGGTAGCCTTTTTGATCAACGCCGGCCGTGGGCCGTGATCCCTGGTCTGGCACAGCACCCCCAGGCCGCCGGTCAGACCCACACCCAATTTGTGACAACACCTGCTGGCCGCCTTGGTCCGGGGATCAACGTGTGGATTTTGTGTGGATTTCCGCTTGATCATCCACATATTCTCCATGGATGCTCTTCGGGAGATCTGATGGTACAAAACGCCCCGGTTCTCCCACCCCCCAATCCGTCCTAAAAAGTCAACAAGCTTCTTTCTCGACGCATAACTACTGCTGACTACTTAATCCAACCGTCACCCACCCGCAGCAGCATTTCACCGAACCTGGGAATTCAACGTCTCTCTAAACACTCGGCATACGACTCAAAACACACTTCACAACCAAAACTTGCAACTCACCAAGGCCCCTCGCACCACAGCAACCCACTCTATATCCATTACTATACCGCCACCACCAACCATGGCAAGCACGATGGTCACAACACACTACGCGCACGCGCCGCAACAAAATCTTCACTATGGCTACATGGCACCGCCTTCACCCCCGATGGACGAGTCAACAAAGTGCTCGCTGCCGTCCATCTCCAACCTCCTCGGGCTAGCCGACCAAGGATCGCCGACCTCAGAGACGTCGCCCCAGTCTCAGCAGCAGCAGCAGCAGCAGCAACAATGTATGAACAATTTGTGGTGGGACCTGGGACATGCAGGTACTAACTACCCGACCCCAGCGCAAATATCAAAGCCCGAGACAAGGCCCAGCTCTTCGCATTATGCCAACCCGGCATTGCTCAGGACGGCACTGCCGCCTAGCCCGCCCATGTCTTCGGATGCGTCTTTTGAGGGTTTCAACTCGCCGTCGACCAGGTCGGTGAGCCAAGTGTCGAGCGGCTCGAATTACTACTTTGAGACAACGCCACCGCTCCACATGGAGGCCGATGCTCGGCAGATGACTGCGGCGGCGGCCGTCCCGCGAGTCCCGGTTCAGGCCTCAGCATATCAGCCCCAGTTCGCCGGTCCGGCGTACATGAGCCAGCCCGCCATGACTTCGTATTATCCTCCGATGCAGGCCGCCGGGCCGCCGCATGCGCAAATGTCGGGTCTCTACTACCAGCGGCCACTTCCTCAGGTAGGTCTTCATTCTCGGGTGTTTCTGTGTGGCAATCTTGTATCTAACATGTCTCACCAGGCCTTCCCTCCGCAGATGCCAGTGTCAGTCACCCTTGCCCCGTCGGCAGGCAACCCCTGGCAGCACCACCACTACATCGCCCCTTCGGCGTCGGCAGCCTTCCCCCAGAGCCAAGATCGGTACATCTGCCAAACGTGCAACAAGGCCTTCTCGCGGCCCAGCTCGCTACGGATCCACAGCCACTCGCACACGGGCGAGAAGCCGTTCAAGTGCCCCTTCCCCGGCTGCGGCAAGGCCTTCAGCGTCCGGAGCAACATGAAGCGGCATGAGCGTGGCTGCCACAACTTTGACAGCAGCAGCACCACCAGCGGCAGCACCACCAGCAGCAGGCCCTGAACCTCGTCCTGATATTCAAGCCTGGATTTTGTGTGTGTATTTCTAATTCGACAAACAACAAACAAACCCGCCCCCCAAACCACCCCTTAGATAGAAGCAATCCGACCCTGGCGGTACAGGATACGCGACCCACGACAAACAACAGCAACAACAACCGGTATTTTTAGTTTCTAATCTCTTCCTTCCGGACCATCATCTATTGGGGGCGGAGTTTAAGCATGGACCATCATCACCTGCAAGGGGTTTGGCGCATGGGACGGAAAAGGGAGGCGTGTTGTTTCGGCAAAGGTCCCTTTAGGTGGTATGGGCAACGGTGGCAAAGGAGGGGGGGGGGGGGGTTCCCACGGCGAACCGGGTTATAACGGGGTGTGTGTTTTGGTCTGGGCGGTTGAAAGCATTTGCATGGGCGTTTCTTTTTTATTATTTTGTTTTCGATTTCCTTTGTCACTACCTTATTTCTTTTGTTGACACGATGTATCCGACCAACGTTCTCATGGGGAGGAGTAAAGTAATGTGTATAGATTTAGGGCGGGGAGGACTGCCTGCTTGGGGGCGACTTGTACAATTTTGGAGACACAAGGGGATGGGTGGTGGCGTCGATGAGGCAAGAGCATAGTGGAGTTACAGCCGAGGAAGCGAGCTGAAGTCGGCGAAATGGCAGAAATAAAATGTTAGAGAGCAAAACTTGTGCATTCCCTGACAATGTTCGTGTGTCTCGTGGCGATCCTGTTTCGAAACGAGAAGAATACCGGGGACTTCCCCGAGTCGAGTCGGGAAATCAGATACCAAGACACAGTGTTCGTTGAGGACAAACAGCCTTCCACGGTCATCTGACATGTCGAAGCTGCTCAATGCCGAAAGTCGAGACCGCGTAATCGGTCCCCAGAGTCTCAAAAGCACTCGATAGTTGACCAGGTTTCCCAGGCCAACGGTTCGGGACCATTGAACCAATTGAACCATTGGACGCCCGAGTCCCCGGGGGCTCGGCGTGGCCACAAACCCCAAAAAATCCGGCATCCGAATTCCAATGGCGAATCCACAACCGACATCTCTCATCTCGAGAGAATGGCGTTACCTATTTTCAAAAGAATCACAAAGGACTCCCTGGTTGTCCATCACCATCACCGCTCCCATCGCCGAAACTGCAACTGCCGAATTGCATGCGCATCCAGACCGCCTTTTCGGGGTCCAAAGTTTTGAGGATTCAGGTTAGCCCGGCGCCGCCGGCCGAGACGGATCCGAACCCCTGGTGGGATACCCCACGATACAGGGATGATCGCAGATCCCTGGGTGTGCTTCCCGGAGCACCTTAAGTGGAGAACCTTGGCGAAATCTTGGGAAGAGAACGAGTGGGAAAAAACGGGCAGCAACAAAGGCCAAAAATAAACCAATGCAAAGAACAGTACAGGGGAAGAGAGTGATGAAAAAAAAGAAAAACCAAGTCAAGATAGGGACCTATGTACATGCCTGACCTACTACTTCGTTACCGACACACCGGAAGGTGGGCTCATTTCTGCAAGCACCACAGCAGCAGCAGCAGCCACACACCATGTTATGTCATCAAAAAAGAATCGCATCAACTTTTCGTCGAATCCCACCAACAATTTCCCACATGGAAACCTCGTTGCAACCGTGCGAGCCGGCGTGCGTGCGTGCGCAACCTAAAACTTGTGTGTGCAACCGTCCGTGCACACGCTGTTCAACAGCAATAGCCGGGCGGGAAGGGGGGGCCTCATCAGCAGGGAACACAGAAGAAAGAAGAATGGGGCTAGTAGGTGGCTGGGGGTGACGACAGGCCGGGCAAGGCCAGGCCTGCGAGAAGAAGATGATCTGCGCCCGATGCTGCCAAAAACTATACCAATGTCCGTTGTGGTGGGTCGAAGGCGCAACAACGTCAAACAACCCCTTGTCCGTTCTTTTTTTTCCTCATCCGCGCGCGCGCATCATTTATCTGTGCGGGTTTTTTTTCCCAACGCCCGTATTTTGATATGTGTTGATTTCGGATGATTTGACTCTGCTTCGTCAGCCCCCAGCCAGCCAGCCAGCCAGCCAGCGAGAGGTGGGTGTTTGCGGGTGTTCTAGCGCGCTTCTGGCGAGGAGCGTTGGTTCTGAAATAGTACAGGGTTTCTGGTGCCCACTTCTTCTTCGGCCGCCTGTCCCAGTTCTGCATTTTGCGCCGTCGATCTTCTGTCGAACCCTCCCTCGTCAATCATGTCGATCAGCTTTCATCAGGGGGGGGTGCCTTTGAACAGTCCTGCCAAGACTTAAGACTTGTGTCTCTTCTGATGAATGGGGAACCGTTTGGCGAAGGGAAGCAGGGGACTCTCGGGGAAGGGGCACCAGTGCAGGATGCAAATGGCAAGTCGATCAACGATCGGCGCTGTCGCTTGCTCCATCCACTGCCGCCCGCTGCGTGCGAGCCACGCTGGTCTTCATCGGGCAAGGCATGGCATGGGGCATGGGGCATGGGGCATGGACATGGGGATTGGCAAGATCAAGCCTCAGCAAGCGTTTTGAGAGGCGCCGTGTAAGTGGCTGATGTCATGAAGCCCGGCTCAGTTTCCGACAGGGCGAGGCGCGCTGCATTTGATCTGGCTCGAGTCTGGCAACCAAATTCATCATCAGGATTTGGTTGGTGGCAGAAAAGGCAAGCCTTTCAGGCTTTCGTGTGCAAGCCGGTGGGAACGTCATGTCATCGAGTTGCGTGTCCATTCCACATTCAGTTTCTCACATGTCAAGCCGGGATCATCGCTGTCTGACAGACTCCTTCCAGCTGGTTCGAGAACTCAACTTACGGGATCAAACCGACATTCGGCGGGCAACTTGTTGTTCCGATGGCGCGCCACGATGAAAAGACCTACACCGACGCTGAGGCTGCTGTGGCGGCTGATGAGTCGTGTGCCTTGCTTGGCCCTGAGGATTTGTAAACCACTCGCATTCAGCACACACATCAGGATCCGAGCACGCAAAGCACCGTGGAGCTGACGGGGCAGCAGACCCCACGGCCGCCACAACGACACCATTGCCCCAAGGCGCCTGATCTATTGTTTCACCGATCGGCGCAAACCACGCCATCGGCCGATTTGTCTCTCTCTCTCTCGGGAGGCACCCGCAGTTTGGACGACACGAGCCACGCACATGTCAAGCCTGCATCGACGGGGCCAATGCCGTCGATAGAGCTATAATTATGCATGGATCTGCGAGCATCGCTGCGCCTCTGTGGGGGGATAACTAGTCCTCTGGCCGAGTCCACCACGCTAAGAAGAAATTATTTACATATTCTTCACCCCTCGACCATAACGAATCGGGCAATGTTTGTGACGACCATGGCCACTGCCCCTGGTTTTTTATTACAACTGCAAGCAACAGGCAACCCCTCTTCGAGATGTGATGGAGTCGACAGGTTAAACAATAACTACCCCCGTTGGTTCCCCGATACGCTCCCCCGGAAGATCGCCGGCGCCTCTTGGGGAATCATCCCAAGGGCTGAAACGATGGCGTTCTGCGTGGCGCCGGAAGGCCCGTGAAGATCATGGCGCTAACTCGACTTAAGTGAAAGAGCACGCACCAACTTCCGCTACCGCACCCATGTTCCCGGGTCTCTCCCGAATCCAGTCGCCGAACTCACGAGTCAGCGGCCTTTCGCGGCGTCGACGACAGGGTTCGTCGTCCAAGCTCATCAATCTCGTCTCTGCATGTTAGGGTTGGTTTTTGACGGTAAAAATAGGATATTTACCGTTCTTGTCAGACGACG
>MU857020.1:0-60363 GCA_033296705.1 Chaetomidium leptoderma | reverse complement strand
CCCCCGGCCCCAAGAAAGGTTGTCGATCCTATAAAGCTAACGGATGGGAAATAAAAATAAGACGCCTCCAAAGTGCCCCCCTCGCGCTTCCAAAAGCGCAAGGGCTCCATCCTCGCCGTCCCCCACTCGCGCGACGGCAAGATTGACAGCTACTACGCTATCAAGTATCACGAGAAGCTGGTCGAGATGGGGTACGCCAAGAAATGATTTGACCTCGCATGGATTTTTTTGGATCGGGAGGGGGATGGTTTTGTGGTTTTGTGGGTTGTGTGTGAGAAAGATGAACTAGATCTAGTTTAAGAGGAAGGGAGGGGGGGGGGGGGGGGGGGGGGGTATGACTGTTTGTAATGGGTTTGGTTCGTTTTGAAGTCGTGCAAATGTCTTCTGTACACTATGCTCCTTGTGCATCGAGCTTCCGTCCGTCAAAGCTTTGGTTGGGTTGGTTGATTGGACATATGAGGGGGTTGGACATATAAGGGAAGGATATTGGAAACCCTACCCGGCAAAGTGGAAGAGTCCACAACATAAACAAAAATGCTTCGTATGGAGGGAAGGAGTGTATTCGATTCGTTCGTTCGTCCCCGCTTCAACCTGAAAACTGATGAGTATTGCGATATCCCACTTATCCTACCCGCCACCCGAGAATACTTTGTCTCCCCCCCAGAAAAGCATACACCGCCCGCCCCCATCCAAGTACAGAGATCGTATCATTCACCCATATCGTCAAGATCGATGGCATCCGGGTTGGACACCTCGACCGCCTGGGCGGCCACATTCCCCTTGAGTCCCTCCGAGGCCGCCACAAACCCGGCCGGCGCGCGAGCCTGCCTCTCCAGCTGCTCCATGGCGTCCATGGTTTCCTGGTCGACCTCCCCGTCGTCGTCCCCGTTTTGCTGCCTCTGCAGCTGACTCCTCGCAAGCGCCTGCGAGGCAATAAAGTTGACGTCGGTATTGTACTGCGCCTGGACGCTCCGCTTGATCCGGAGCATCTCCTTGAAGGTGTCCTCGTTGCCGTGCTGCATCTCGAACTGCTCCCACTTGGCCCAGAAGTCGGGGTTCGTCCGCGGGTCGCAGAACTGCGAGGCGTGTCCGTAGATGGCTCGGGCCCGGTCGATCTCGCCGAGCCGCTTCTCCATGTCGGCGAACTTGAGACACATGTCGCGCGCGTCCTTGTCGGGAAGCGTGGCGATGGCGCGCTCGTAGATGGGGCGCGTCGAGGGCAGCCCAAAGTTGGACGCTGATTTGGTGATGTAAAAGTTGAACATGTCGGCCCGGTCCTCGTCCGACACGGCGCGCGTGGCACGCTCATAGATGCGCATCGCGTGCCGCGCCAGACCGCGCTCCTCTTCGAGGTTGCCGTACATGAGGTAGATGACCTTGGCGAAGGTCGGTGGGCAGTCGAGGACCGCCTGCTCAAACAGATCTCGGAGCCGCTCAATGCCGATCTTACGATCGACTGCTTTGGTGAGATAGAGATTCCATAGCTCAAAGGCGACTGGATAGCTGAAGAGGTCGAGGCCGCGCTCGTATATCTTGAACGACTCCTCAAAGTACTTGTTCTCTTCGAGCATGTTGGCGTAGTTCACCACCGTCTGCGGTGTGGCGATTCGGAGCTCAAATATCCTCTCGTAGACCTTCTTGGTCTCCTCGAGGGAGCTCACACTCTCGACAAGGTCGACGTAGAAACTCCACAGCTTCCAGCTCTTGTGCACCCGTTGTTGTGGTGATAACGTTTCGTCAAAGTAGTCTACCGTCGACCTCTTGGGCGCCTGCACCGCCTTGGCCATGATCCTGACGGCCTCATCAAAGTTCTCGTTCCGCAGCTCCATCTCGGACCATTCGATCCACATGTCGGCCAGTTCGGCGACTGACTTGAACGGAACCTTGACTGCCTTCTCCATGATGATGCGGGCATTCCGCAAGTCTCCCCCCTTTTCGTAGAACTTGGCGTAATTGGCCCATAGTTGGTGGAATGCGCCGACCGCCTTCTTCGGCTGAATGGCGGCAATGGCGTCGGTGTACGTCTGCACCACCTCTTGCTTGTTTTCACCCCATAGCGCAACCCGCTTCTCCCATTCCGTGACATTGTTGGGATTTTGGCGGAGCAAAACGTCGTTGAGGAGAAAGGGCCGGCGGTCCATGAGATGCTCAAAGCGCATCATGCGAATGTCGAGGTCGAAGTCGGCCGTCTCGTCCACCACGCCTTTCTCGGCTCGCGTCGAGGCAACCTCCATCAGTGCGCCGATAATGGACTCCTCAAACTCGGCGTACGAGTCAAACGCGAGGGTAAAGTCCCGCACTGTCATGACGGTCGTGATGCCCTCCTCGAACACGTCCCTTGCCCGCTCGAAATTGCCTCGCCGGATCCAGTAGGTGGCCAGGCCGCACCACAATTTCCCCCTCTGGTCGCCGAACCGTTCGATTCCGCTCCGGATGATGCGTTCCACGTCGATGCTCGTCTCGTGGCCTGTCGCGATGTCGACCGCATGCTCGACTAACAGATCCACCATTTCGCTCCACAGCTCGTAGTGCCCTTTGGCGTTTTTGCTCTGGAAGCGGGGGTTGTTGAGGACATCGGTGTACTTGTTCACAGCCTCGGTGTACAACTCGGTGTGAACGAGCAGCTCGATAAAGTCTTCGGCGTCTTCGGGGTGAACCTGCATGTAGCGGCGCCAGATCTTGACCGCCGTCAGGCCTTCTGCCGAGTTTGCGAACGGCCGGTAGAGGGCCCATATCCTGTTGTGCTGGGTGATCGGGAGGGCTCGGAGCGCACGGTCGAAGGCGTGTCGGGTGACGGTCACGAGGGGCTGCTGCATCAGGAACTTGAGGTACATTTCCCATATCCTGGGCATCTTGTTGAGGAGGATCAGCGCTCGCTCGAATAGCGCATTGACCTTTTGGTACTCAGCGGCAAAGACGGCGGCGTTGAGCTTGGCGATGTGCTTCATCCTGAACCGGAGATACTGCGGGGGGGGGATCGTTAGACATGACGCTATGCCTGACGTGAAAGGGGACCTACCATCTTCCACAACTTGTACGACCGCGGCAACTGGACGCATGCCCTCTCCATAACAAACGCCTGCTCTCGTATCGCGCCATGCTGCAGCTTGTACTCGATGTAGGCCAGCCACGGCTTGGTGCTTCCTGGGTTGCGTTGGATGTCTTGCTCGTAGGGGAAATCGTCCTCGGACTAAACACGGAGTCAGCAATTCCAATGTCGGCTAGATAGAGGAGCCCGGAGACGTACAACCAGAGCCAAGTCTGGCTGGCGGCCGGAGCTGAGGCTCGAAGCCATGGTCGACGCGTGGCCGTGTCAGGGCAGTGAGATACCGATTAGCGCTTTCAGCGCTGGGCGGCTACGGGAGCGAGGAAAGGTTAAATGACGCGTTGCCGTGACATCACTGCCAGGGTCTTCCGAAAGGTTGCGCACGCGACAGTCGGGGGAGCAACGGCGACGTTGCTTGCTTTCCGTGCTGCGTTTTTCGATGTCTGGCGATTGGGCGCGCTTGGAGATGGGGGTAACGTAAGACGCTCGGACCATCCGGTTAGTTGAGCTGGAACCCTGGGATCCCAGGTCCCAGTCAGCGGCGGATCGAGCTTGGTGGGGCGGGCCGCTGAAACGGCCGCCGAGTGGACGCTGTCTGTCAGTTGGTTGAGCGCTGCAACCTTCCGTCACTGTCGCGCCCGAAGCTCCAAGCTCCACCAAACGAACGGCCGTCTCACTAGGTGGTACCTACCAACGATCATCACCTCGCACCCGTACCCGTACCTCCTCCAGTCAAGCGGACCTTCAATTCTGGCTTTGAGTTTGCTTGTTTTATTTCCAGCGCTCCGTATCCGTTCCCCGAGTCCTCGGTAGTTTGCAACAATGTCCGGCGCAGGAGTACGTTGGTCCAACTCGCGCGCCCCCACCACGAGACAGAGACAGAGCGAGCGATAGCTGACCCCGAGTTCAGGACCGGGAAGCCGTCTTCCCAACCCGGCAGTCCCTGGGCATAATGAAGGCCAAGCTCAAGGGTGCCGAGACAGGACACAGTCTACTCAAGAGAAAGAGTGAGGCACTGACCAAGTATGCTCCCCCTTCCCCCTCTCCACTGATCCCTCTCAACCATATCCGTCCGACTAACCCATCTTCCCCCCCTCTAGACGCTTCCGAGGTACGACCACACATAACCGCACCCCTCCCGAAGCCACCACCAAAAAGATCACCTCCCTAACCCCTCCCCCCCCCTTTCTTCGCAGAAATCACCCGCCGAATCGACGAAGCCAAGCGCAAGATGGGCCGCGTGATGCAGATCGCGTCGCTCTCGCTGGCCGAGGTGACGTACGCGGTGGGCGGCAACATCGGGTACCAGATCCAAGAGTCGGCCAAGTCGGCGCGCTTCCGCATCCGCGCCAAGCAGGAGAACGTGTCGGGCGTGCTGCTGCCGGCCTTTGAGAGCTACCTGACCGAGGGCAACAACGACTTCGCCATGACCGGTCTCGGCAAGGGTGGCCAGCAGGTGCAGCGGTGCCGCGAGACGTACGCGCGCGCCGTCGAGGCGCTCGTCGAGCTCGCCAGCTTGCAGACGGCGTTTGTCATTCTGGATGAAGTCATCAAGGTTGTTAATCGGAGAGGTGAGTCCTGCCCTTTTTTTTCTTCTTTCTGGCCGGGGGGTTGAGAGAGAGGGATGGATGTGTTGCTAACGTGGGGATAGTCAATGCCATGTGAGTGGGGTTTTTACAGCGGTAGCGGTTGATGTTTTTCTTCCTCTAACAGCAGGCAGTGAGCATGTTATTATTCCGAGAACGGAAAACACAATCAAGTGTAAGGCCCCTGGGAATCTTGATTGATTGCCACTCGGCTACTGGATACTTACGTTGAAGTAGACATCAACTCGGAACTCGACGAGCTGGACAGAGAAGAGTTCTATAGGCTCAAGAAGGTACGGCATGTCTGGCCCGTCTTCCGGGGCCACCAACTAACTTCGCACAGGTCGCGAACAAGAAGCACCGAGATACCGCGGCTGCGGATGCCGAGATGAAGCAGAAGAAGGAAGAGCTTGCTGCAAGTGGCGAGGAGAACCAAGCGCCAGAGCCAGAAGACGCCGAGCCCACAGATATGCTCGCAGCCGACGAAGACGAGGACGTGATCTTTTAGATGCGCCGAGGGAGCTGCCATGGGGATGAATGTCTTATTATTTGAGGGTAGAACTATTGGTCGATACCGTCGTTCTTGTTAGGCATAGGCGCAACATAGGAGTCGTTTGCTTGGTTTTTATGCATTGGGTATTTTGAAGAGGTACCTCGGTGTTTTGATTTTTGTCCCCAAGGAGTGCTGTATTGTCCCAGAGTAGCCGATATCATTTTCGGCTCTACTGGCGCTGGTATGTCACCTTCATCGTCTTCTCGCCATTCTTCAGCGGCATCCCAGCCGTGTTCTCCTTTGCGGTAATGGCGCCCGCCTCGGTCTCGTACTCGACGAAGGCAATCCCGCTGCGACCAGGCACCATACGGACTTCGCCGAAGCCCTCAAAGCGACCAAAGATGGCAGTGAGCGCGTCCTTGTCGAAGTCGTCGGGCAAGTTTTGGACGAACAGGATCCGGTTGGGCGGCAGGTACTCGTCGGGCACCACGGCGGCAGGGCCGGCTCCGGTGGACTTGAGGCCAGCGCCGCGCGCGTTCTTGGCTGGACGGGCACCCGCTTCGGCGGCTGCGCCCGGCATGGGCCGCTTGAGGCGCTTCTGCTCTTCGGCGGACTCGAGGGCTTTCTTCTTGTCTGTGGTTGACGGTCAGCGGGGATATGAGAGACGTGGGGATGATTACCCAGAGAGAGAGAGGCCATACCCTTTTCCGCCATACGCCGGCGCTTGTGTGCGTCAAACTCGTCCTCGTCGCCGGTCTGCATCACGGTGGCATCGCTCCGGGTGCGCGCCAAGGCGACATGCATCGGCTTGTCGAAGAGCTCGAAGCCCTGCACCTCGTCGATGGCGGCCTGCGCCGACTCGGGCGTGTCGAAGACGACAAAGGCTTGGCCCTTGGCCTTGAGGTTCGTCTTGGCCACAACGTCGATCACGTTGCCATAGTCGGAAAAGATGGCGCGCAGTGCCTCCTTGAGCGGCTCGGGCTTGACGCGCTCTTCCAGATTCCGGACGTAAACCCTGCGAGTTGGCCGTTAGTTTCTCCTTACCAGTTGCGAGCGGGGTGCCTTGTATGTGTCGGAGTGCAATGACACATACGTAGCGATGGGCTGTTGTCCTGAAGCCATTGTCTCTTGCGCAGCTGTGCTGTTGCAGATTCTGCGATGTGTAAATCCAGAAGTCTTGCAGTTTGCGGATGGAAGGGAGAGGCCGGAGCATGGAATGAAGAACGACGGTGTTTGGCCAAGCCTTGCCGCAGCGGCCGACTCGCCGGTCCCAGTGGGCTGGCAGCTGGCGTGGGGTCCAGATCCCGCTTTGCTGGAAGTTAATAAATGGCCCCACCATTGGGACGCCCCTAGGGGAAATGATAGCCCAGATAAGGCGGCGTCACGGCATCAGCGGCGCGATGCGCATCGTCCGTCCCGTCTCAACTCTCCTCCCGGCCGTCTACAGCTTTGATGAGTCTCGTCTTTCCCGCAGCTCCTCACAATGTACGATTAAGGAAACGCATATGCAAGACACGGCGTCTGCGTAATTTGCGCGAGCACGCGTTCCGTTCCTTTCTTTTTGTCGCGGGCTCGACCGGCCGCTCCTGCGTTGCGTCCGTCTGCGCTCGTCCCGTTTCCCGATCCGCCCAGCCGAGGCATTGGATCCATCATGGACGAGACCGCCCTTTCAGACGCCCTGGCAGCAGCGATCCCGCAGGCGGTCGACAATGCAAGCGCCTGGCAAAACTTCACCGTGTGGACGGCCCAGCAGCTCGGATTGGCCGTCAACATGACCCGTCTCGCGCCGTCGCTGGAGGATCTTGTTTGGGCAGGGCCACGCATGGTCATGAAGTTGGGCAGACTGGGCTCCTACATCTCGGTTCCAGACGCTATTGACGGCTTTGGCCAGCGAGTCGTGCCCGATCCCACCGACACCGACCTTTTTTCCTCTACCGCCGCTCTGGTAGCCGACCTGGCCGAAACCCTTACCGAACCCGCAACCGCTGCCACTTCGGCCGAACCCATGGCTGCCGCCGCCGCCGTCGTCGACGAAGCGGCCCGAAATCCGAATGCATTCGTCTCACGGTTCTCGATGGAAGGCGCAAGGGGGCTAGGGGGTGTCTTCAGCTACGCCACCAGCAAGTGGGCGCTGTGCTGCATCGCCATGGCCGTCGTCTTCAACCGCACCAACATATTCGCTGCCACCCGTCGGAGACTCCGGCTTGGATGGCACGCCCGGCTGCTGCTACGCGCCGGGCCTATATTACTCCTTCTCTTCCAGGCCCGATGGCTTCTGCAGTCGATACAGTGCCAGACCTCCTCCGACTTTGGCGAGCTGCGCTGGGCGAATGCGAGCAAAAGCTCCGACCTGATGTTCGCGCAGCCGAACCCCTTTCTCAACGGACTGAGCTCGTCCCTGCTACTCGGTGCGACCGACGAGCAGTCTTGTCGCTCCGTGAAGATGGTAGCGTGGGATGATCGGCCGCAGCCAGAGCTGACCGGTTCTCTCTCACGGCTCTGGCCGCTCTTCGGGACATTTTGCCTGAGCCAGTTCATCGAGGTGCTCTCCTGCGCAGTACAGGGCCGCCCAGTGGCTGCCGAGACAGGCATGACGCTGTTTGAGCACTCTCTAGCCTTTGCCGAGGCGGATGCCGCCATCAGCAACCAGCTGGGATGGGGTCTCTTCACCAACAGTACTACCGCCCCGCCCGCGGCACTCGGGTCAAAAGTGGCACTCACCAGGTCCATGATCATGAAGCGAGTCAACACTCCCCCCGAGGTTCTCCTAGTCGCCTTCTTTTCTGCCATGAGCCATGCCACCAGCCACATCCTCGGCGCCTTCAACCTCCAACCCAAGTTTCGCCTCATCAGCACCGGGTTCTGGGGGCTTTGCTTCATGGCGAGTCTCTTGTGGAGTGCCGCCACCTTCTCGGTCGAGGATCCTTCGTCCCAAGGATTACTGAGATTCCCAACCGTTTGCATCATTGGCTTCATCCCACACATTCTGATCTTGTTTGGAATCTATGCCTGTGGAGTCGTCTATGCCTCAGCCCTGACGCTCTCCGCGCTTGCTACACCCGAAGGAGACACCAATGGCCAACGGCTTTCCCTCCGGCAGCGCTTTCAGCGTGCTCACGGCAATATGCAAGCGAATGTGTCGCTTTCCGACATTCGTATCCGAATGGACATGGACTTCTACACAGCCCTACTACGGGCCGGTTTTGGTGCCATCACCATGGCAAGTGAAGCTGTCTATCTCAACGAGGACCACCAAGTGAACTTGAAGAGATACACGTGGCTGGAGGACGAAAGATTCCGCGAGCTGGAGGAGCTTAGGATGCAGTGGATCGGTGGCGGCATTCCCGGATCTCGGTTCGACTCTGTCGGCACGATTGGCCTCGTACCGGTCAAGGACGGCCAGACTTACGCCATGAGCGGTTACGCGAGGGAGAAGGCCGCCCAACAAATACCCAAAAGCAATACATCTGGCAGAAGAGTTCGGGACGGCGTGGGCGCTGCGGAACGGAGCTCGAGATGGCTCATAGCCTTTGAGTATATTCTACTCATTGTGAAGTTAGTGCTTGTCGTATGGGCATTACTCACGATTAGACTCATGACTCTTCTTGGCCTGCGCACCCCTCGGTGGCTTCAAGGGCTGTCGCAGAGACCCAAAAGCGAATCGTCACACAAGAAAAAGTCCGGACGCGGCGGCCGCGGCATGAACGTGGATGTCCTGTCTCCCGGTGAAGGGAAGGTCTTCTTTGCCATTCCCCGGACCGATCAAGTCGATGTGGAGGTGGAACTGCGCCGTCGGATGGACCGAAATAATGCAGAGAGCGACGGAACCCAAGCGGGCCCTCCCGTCGATGAAACAGAAGTCGACTCCAAGCTATACAGCTATTTCCTCAGGGGTGGTTGGTGGGGAAGCAGCGACTCGAGCGGTGACTACGCTCCGCTCCCCCCCAAAGCTTCGGACGCCAACATCGAGGAGCTGGATTTCGACGACACGACCAGCGTCATCTCAACAACCGAAACCTCGAGCGAACTTGACTGGGAATCTGATGACGACGACAACGATGACGCTGAACCTCTCGACGACGGTCAACGCACCCCAACTCAAAACGACCCATCCCCCTTCTCCTTCGCCTCGGCCGTAGCATCCGCTCGCGCCTCACGCGAATCCACCCCGCTTCTCGACACCCCGATCGCAGCCGCGGACCTCGCCCGGCTCCTCCACCCGCAGAGCCCCGAAGACCGCGAAGAAGCCCTCTCCCTCGCCGCGCACCTCACCAGCGAGGGCATCATGACGCGCTCCCGCTTCAGGCAGCAACTCCAGCGCCAGCGCGCCCAGGTGCTCCTCACCAACAACCAGCACGCACGCCGCCAATATGGCGGCGGCGGCGGCGGCGCTACTGCCCTGGACAAGATGACGCCCGACGAGGAAGCGCGCGTGCTAGAGCAGCTGCTCCTCTCGCGCCGCGCCGCGACAGGAACTGCCGTGCCCCAAGCACAACAACCACCACCACCAAGAGAAGAAGAAGCTGACGCCGCTGCCGCCGCCGCCAACTCGTCCTGGGCGACGGGCGCGGCGGGGCTGGGGCCCGAGGGCCCGCAGTGTGTGGTGTGCCAGAGCGCGCCGCGGACCATCATTGTCTGGCCGTGCCGGTGTCTGAGCCTGTGCGACGACTGTCGGGTGTCGTTGGCCATGAACAACTTTGACAAGTGTGTGTGTTGTCGGAGGGAGGTGATCAGTTTCAGTCGGATTTATGTCCCTTGAAAAATCGTGGCCGAGAGAAAGGAAGGGCGGGGGTTGGTTGGGTTGGGTTCTTGTTATAACTTGTTATAGGTGCTGTTTATTGTTGTTGTTGTTGTCGTCATAGCTGGGGTGGTTGGCATGGCATGGCATGGCATGGCATGGCATGGCATGGCATAGGTGGAGTGGATTTTTACTTGTTTATTTAGGTATTTACAGTTTTAATATGGGCGTTTGGGGTGGCATTGCGGTGGGACGACCTCCATACATCTTCAGCTGTGTTTAGTTTGGGGACTGATGTTTTGGAGCGCGCGGAGGCGGGAGGCGGGGGGGAAGCAATACAGAACCTCATCACATCTTTAGTTATCTCCCTCTATGACGTCGATTCGGGTTTCATTATCAGCATCAATGTCATATCTACCCCGACGAGTATCGATGTACTTAAACCACGGCAAAGAAAAGTGAAAAGCAAACGGGGTATCATTCATCTCTCTGCCAACTAACTCCCATCCTAATCCCGCCCAGGTCAGGTCCATCACATGCCCGCCCACTCAATACAAAACACCCTCACCTCCCCTTCACCTTCACCCTCACCCTCGCCGGCATCCACCACTGGCGATGGTGGTGGTGGTTGTTCGGCCCCAAACAGAAACCCCTTCTTCACCGCCGTGCCCAGCCGCCCGCTCGTCACGAGATCGAGCATGGCCACCTCCTCGTCCCACCCGTAGCTGTTGGCCAGGTAGTGCGCGTGGTAGCGGAAGGGATCGCCCGGGTACACGCTGTAGTCGCCGCCGAAGCGGAGGCCGGGCGTGGTGTAGTACCCGCGCGAATTGAGGTACTTGTACAGGGGGTAGGAGGAGGAGGAGGGGGGGATCTCCATCGTTGTGGTGACGGGGCTGGGCGGGGTGGGGAAGAGCGGGTAGCTGGTGGTGGGGGTTATGGAGGGGAGATTGGGTGGTTGTGTTGGTTTTTCCTTATCAGAGGGAGAGGGTGGAGCAAAGAGGGAGTCGCTTTCTGTTACGGCTGAGGCCTCGGAAGATGATGTTGGTGCAGCGGGCTTCGCCTTGGCAATGGCAGCCTTGCGTTTGCCCTGGTGCTTGGCTTGTACCTTTGCCCTCGCCTCCTCAAACACCTGCTGGGCGTTCCTGCGCTGCTGCCTGAGGTGCTGGAGGTAGGCCTTGCGGGTGGACTCGTCCATCGAGCTCAGTTGCGAGAGATGGTCGGTCAGCTCGTCGCCGATGTAGCCGACGCCCTTGTCGACCAGCAGCTTGGCCTCTTCGGCGTGCAGCTCGACTGGCAGGCCGAGGAAGAGGTTCTGCGTCGGGTTCTGCGGCATGGTGCCCGTCAGGACCGCGCAGATGCCGTGGTGGCGGCGGATGTAGACGACATCGTCGATGTCGAAAACGAGGTACCGGCCTGCGACGCGCGAGATCCGGACCTGTCTTTCAGCTGCTGCAGCCATTGCTGAGAAGGGTTTCTGGAGTCCTGTGTCTCGGTTAGAAGCCATTCGAAAACATAAATATGCTGGTGCTTCAGAAAGGAAAAATGAGAACACGAGTCATAAGCCTTGAACACGTAGTAAGTCGTCACGGAAAATCGGTGGATTGACAGATTGGATACGATGGATATAATCATGTTGTTCTCAGGAAGTGATGAAAAAAGGAATGTGACTGACCTTGCGTGCGGATGCTGCTGCGTTAAGCAGCATTAACGAGGAAGAGAAGAAGCTGCTGGGGATTTTGAAGTTTGAAAATTTATGCAGAGAAGTTCGGTCAATTGAGCCCCACATTCAAGAGTGGGGTCCATTTTGAAGCGCAGAATACAGATTACCGTTACCATGAATACGGTATCCATGTAAGCGATGTTGAGGAAGCCGAGATCAATCTCCTCCCTTTTTTGCATATAATTTCCAACTAGTGACATCTAATGATGAAGCAATGGTCAAAAGACGTGGTTTGAATGTCGGTGAGAAACGTTTAGATATTAGAATTTGTTTGGCTCACCAATCCAAGGCCGTGGTAGATCGAGCCGTCCGTATTGACGCATCAAAAAGACAGTGTGCCCCTTTCAAAAGTCTATGCTCTCCTTCACCCCACCACCCGACTTCTCGTTTTTCTCCCCATCCCCTTCACCCTCCATCGGCGGTAGACTATAAGGCTTGATCACCAACCCCCTCGACGCACTCAAACTAAACGACAGCGTCTCGCGGAACGAGCTTGCCCCAGCCCCACCGCCCCCCTTCTCGTGATATACCGGTAGTGTATGGACTCTGAGCAGGCCCTGAGCCTGGTCACTCTTCTCAGAACCGGAGCCGGAGCCCGACGAAGGGGGAGGGGCGCCGGGGTTGGCCGGTAGGGGTATCAGCTCGATAACGCCGTCGCAGAGCAGTTCCATCCACCGGACTAGGCCGGAGGTACGTGGGAAGAGGAAGGTCGGGAGAGTGATGATTGCCGTGAGTTGTGCGGGGTGTCGTCGGAGGAGGGCTCGGAGGCCATGGAGGAATTGGAGGACTTCGGAGGGGTGGGCGCATTCGGGGGAGTAGAGTGTTGGTAGGAGGAGGCCGGGAATGACTATCCGGTGGCTGTCTGTCGTTGGTGAGCTTGATAGTTTGGTTTGGAGGTGTTTGATTATCGCCTTGAATGGGGAGGCTGAGGCGTGCCTGGGTTGGTCGAGCATTGGTGGACATGTGCTGGGTGTAGGGTGTAGCGCGCCTTTACATGCGCTTGGCGAAAGACGTTTGGTGAGGTCGAACGAGTGGCAGAATGTTCCCTGGTTAGCGTCTCCTCTTGCGGCAGCCCCTGACGTTGCCGTGTTTCCCAATGCCTCGTATCTCCAAGCAATCTTCATCTTCTCCTCTGGGGCTGGCGCTGGTTGCGCAGCCTTGGCTTTGTTGTCGGGCGCAGCCACGGCAGGGAGCTGGTGTCTCCATTCTGGGGGGTAGCCGACAAGATGCACCTGGTGGCCTTGGACGAGTCCCTCAGCGGCATAGTACCGGAGAAGAATTCCAGAAAAATCGGTCGTGCCCTGCTCTTCGACCAAGAGGCAAGTCCCTAGCGGCAGCCCTCCGTGCCCTGCGAGGAGCTGGTCGAGCGATGACGTCCCCGTCGATGTGGTGGGCCTGCCATCCAGAGGCGACGGTCGAATACCAGGGGCGAGCTGTTGCTTTTCCGGGCCCGGTGCCGCCTGTGCAAGCGGCCGCCCTGGCCTTGCCGAGAGCACGGTATTTCTTTTCACGAAAGACATGGATGGTGTCGTAGCGGAAGTCGCTTCCATGTTGCTTTAACTTTTTGGAGGGGTTGGAGGGGTCCAGATAAGACTAAAAAGCTCCTTATCGATGCCCCACCTACTAGTTATCTGCCTGCCGCGAACACACAACCCCTGTCGCTGTTAAGCTTCCCCAGTCCGCTGAACGTTTCCGGATTTTTTTAACAACTCCAACTTCCCCATCGCCGTCGCAATCGCAACGCCGCGCCCGCCTTCTCTCTCTCGCGCCTGCACAACAGCCTATCACGCTTAAAACAGCCCTCTCAGCCTGCTTTACGAACCTCGAGCACATCTTCCATCCCACCCCGGTCCAATCCAATCCAATCGAATCCATCCAAAATGTCGGGCATCGCCTCGGACGCGCAGCTCTTCGAAGACCACTTCCAGGTCGAGCGGCTCAGCGACCCCAAGTACGACCGGGTGGACCGCATCTACTGCAAGTCGGAGGACAAGAGCATCAGCATGAGCCTGGACATCAACAAGGAGCTGTTCCCGTGCAAGCCCGATGACGAGCTGCACGTGGCGCTGGCGACGTCGCTGCACTACGACGGCAGCAAGGACGACGAGCGCGGGTGGCGCGACGTGGCCAAGGCCGGCGCCAGCGACGCCACGCTGGCCGACATCTTTGAGTACGTCTGCTACGGCAAGATCTACAAGTTTGAGGATGCCGAGGATGGGAAGACCATGTGAGTTCCGACTTTGCGATTTCCACTTATGCCAAGGGAAGGGGGAGGGAGGGTATGACGAGAAGGGATAGCTGACCGATGTGGGCAAACAAACAGCAAGGCGTATATCTCGTTTGGCGGTCTGTTGATGTCACTTGAGGGGCCGTACAAGAAGCTCACGCCCCTGCGAGTGGACTACGTCTACCTGCTCGCCCGGAAGCGGTGATGGGCTTTTTCACGAGTGATGTGTTACGGAATATGGAGGGTATAGATCTCTTGCGACATGATGTTGAGAAGTCTAATAATGGGGAATCTGGCGTTCAGGAAATGGCAACCACGTGTTTAAGGGAACGCTCGGCGAGTGCGAACAAAAACGATACCCAGGAAGACGCGCCTTGTTGTTGATCCGCCGGCTGCCTGCCTCTTCTTTATGACCTCGTCTTTGGTGGGGAGGCATGCTTCCAATGTGGCCAATGCGGACCCGGGAAAGGGATGAAGCGGTGTGCTCTGGCGCGGAACTCATCGTAGTATGGCTCGTTCTCGGGCGTCAATATGCCGTGGCGGGCGAAGAAATCGAGCATGACGAAGGCGCAGTTGGGCTTCCACAGCCCTTGGGCCAGCTGTGCCTGGATTTCCTCCACGGTGTGTAGACTGAAGCTTTCGACCTCGTCATCCTTGGGGCAGGGGGTGACGCTACCATCTGCGGGCAGCTCGAGGTCGTAGACCCATTGGCACTCTGGGTAAATCAATCCTGCTTCTCCCCCCGCACGCTCGTCCGTGATGTAGATGTACGTCATGGTGCCCGTCTCCTTGGTGTGTTTGCGCATCAAGTCCTCTGGCAGCGAGGCTTCCTCGTCGGCCTCGCGGATGATGCACTCGAAGGGGTCCTCGTTGGTCATCAGGCCGCCGGCTGCCGTGTTGTCCAACATGCTCGGGTATGTCGACTTGTCCGCAGCGCGTCTGGGCACCCATATTCTAAAGTCATAGCGGCTCTTGCCGTCGTCACGGCGGATGAAGGCCACCATGTGCACGCCGAAGCGGGCATTTCCGAAGAGGCCCATGGCGACCCGCTCGATGTTGTACAATAGCTCGCCGTTGCGTCCGTAGACTGGCCACAGCTCGTCGCGCCAACCCTTGAGAATGCGGAAAGTCTGGTTCCGACGCCAGTATGCCGTCAGTTGGCCAACGAGCTTGGTGCGGTCTTCTTCGGTAGCGGGCTCCTGGAAGAGCGAGATGGTTCTGGCCTCATCGTCGACATCCATGGGACCCCGGATGCTCTCGGGTGTCTTTTTCAGTGCTTCAAGTACGGACAGCGGCACATAGCCGATAGGAAAGGTGCCCTCGCTGTCCTTCCATATGAGCGTGTAGAGCCTTTTCATTTCTTCCGAGTGCCGCTGGGGGTCCTTCTGAGGGTCTGGGAACCTTCATGGTGGGTGAGGTGTAAGTAATAATATTGTTTGAGTGGCCATATCCTCGCCCAAGGTATGTCCAGCAGTTGGCAACTTGCCGTGGCACCAGTCAGTGTAGCCGGGCTACACAGCTTGTTGACAGCATGTTGAAAACAGTGGATGTTGTGCGAGAAGCCTCGTTGTTGGGAAGGAGGGGCAAGGGAGGAGGGGCAGTGGAGGGGCAGTGGAGGGGCAGTCAATCAAAGGAAATCTTACCCATCGCACTTGTCCACCAAATCTGCCGTAGTGAGCGGATTTGCCATGTCTGTTTTTGGTTGCGAGAGTACCTAGGAAAGAAGCACTTGTTTGGGTGAAGGGGCCCGTTTGTTCCGGGCTGCTTTCCTCTCATCAGATGCACACAGCACTGGCAGTGGGACCCCACCATAACACGGCTTGAGTGGGATGGGGCTTCCTCCGATCGACTTCCCAGGGGACTGCTTGGCATCCCGATTGTCGACTGCTCCTCGAACCTCGTAGGTGTTTGCTTCTACACTAGAACAGCATCATATCTTGGGTACGATTAAAAACTCGTCGAGCACGGGTGAGCACCTGAGTCGGAACATAATACACATATTCGAATCAACATCCGCAGACTGAGACCACCACCACCCACGCAGTCGCATCCACATCCACATCCACACCAACACCAACTTCGTAACCCCGGACTAGATCTGTGATCCGTCTCGACTCTTCAGGTTAAACACAATGTCACAACAACCAGTATTCGGCCTCGTCGCCGCCGGCCACCCACTAATCGTCACCCCCACCCAAACACCCACACCCACAACCTTCATCTTCGTCATACCGCCCGCCCAGCCAGGTTTAAGACCCGCGTCTAGCATCGCCGTCTTCCTCCTCCCTGGCGTCGAGCTTCCCCCGGGCACCGCCGCAGCCATCTACCTCGTCACCCCGCCCACCGCCCCCCACCAAACCGAACCCAACCAGAGACTCATCAGCGCCATCGGCCCAGGCAAGGAGAGCACCATTTTCAGACTCGGCGGCAGCGGCCCCCCCCCCACCAGCACCACCGCCACCACACCGGGGGGGGGAGGAGGAGGACCCCCCAACGAAGCAAGCAGCAGCAACGTGGTCATCGGCATATCCATCGAGCCCGCCGATTCTGTCGTCGCGCGGGTGATCGAGCTCTCATCCTCATTATCAGGGAGCAGCAGCAGTATGAACAGCACCAGCGGGGGGGCGCTGGTTCAAGCACCGGCAGCATCAGCCTCAGCCTCAAGGCCAGGGCAGCAGCCGAGCACGCTGGTGCTGGCGCAGCGCATCATCAAGAACGCCTTCAACTTCTTGACGGGGTTTAGTAGCACGACGGACGGGGGCCGGGTCGAGGTGGTGCCGCTCCGGGCGTTTGAGGAGTGGTGGCGCAAGTTTGAGGCGCGGGTGAGGACGGATCCGGGGTTTTTGGAGAGGGATGATTGAGTATTGAGTCTGAGTTGAGTTGACTGGGCAAACAAAAGGAGGGTAGATATTAAGGTACGGGGAAAGTTGGTCTGCGTCGGGTACTAACGGTGTGGCAACTCATTCGGTGGTGGTGAGTACCTATGTTTAATTGATAGACGTCCCTTGTTAGTTTGATGGACTGGTCTCAGCGAAGAACGGTGATGGAATCGAAAGCGAAATAACTAAAAGCCGTTGTCATGAAGTATATTCTCTAGACATGTATCATAACAACAGTAACCTCGTCACATCAGAGGCGATTTGAACATTCCATCCCACAACTCCTCAAGTCGGCAAATCAAACCCCAAAAGACGCCGACTTGAGGACAGAAAATGACATCCGACCCTCGCCGTCCCAAAACCCATACTCCTGCTTCCGCCAGCCCATGCTTGCTGTGCCCTACAGAGAAAACTACAAAAAATAGTAAAAAAGTTTTGGTTCAACCGTCCCTAAACAAATCAACACCAGCACAAGAAGTAGAACAATAATAAAAACATAGTCCCCCAAACAACAATAGCAGCAATAACAGTAACCTCATCCACGCCTGCCGGCACTGCAGTTTGACAATCCTACGTCTCCTGCAGCGGCGACATCAACGGACTCTTCATCCGCGTGGGACTGCCCGCCCGACTTCTCCGCCCGACCCCGGACAGCGCCAGGTGAGGCGGCAGCGTCAACCGGTCGCGGCTGTCGGTCCGCACCACGAGCCCGCTCCGGTCCAGCGCCGACACGGTGGGCGACGCCAGACCGTGGTGATAATGATGATGATGATGATGGTGGTGATCGACCACCTGCGGCGTGGCCAAGCCCGACGACAGCCCGAGCCTCGACGACGCCTTGGACCCCTCGCTCGAGTCCGAGTACTCGTTGTCGTCCGAGTCGACGTCGCCCAGCTCAAAGTGGCTTGCGTCGCCCTCTTCCATGACACGTTCATATGTCCCGCCTGACGAGCGGCGGCCGCCAAAGATTTTGGTGGCGAGGCCCGATAGCCCGCGGGCACTGCCCTTGCGCGGGTTGTTCCCCGGCTTGCGGGGGCGGCGGAGGACCGAGTTGACGCGGCTGTAGAGGCGCATTCTACGGTCGCGCTTCCGGAAGAAGTAGAAGAAGAGGGCGAGGATGAGGATGAAAGCGAGGAAGCCGGTTGTCGAGTTCGATTTGGCCTTGTCGAGGATGTCTTCGGCGTCGAGGTCCCAGTCGTCGTCGTCGCTGGTCTGGTTGCCGTAATGGTTGGTGGGCTTCCAGCTGGATCCTGCAAACTGGAAGTCGTACGGGGTCCCCTCCACGTTGCTGCCGAAACCGACCGGGTACCTGTCGTCGCGGGTCTGGGGGGGTACTTGTCCGGCGGCGTAGAGAACCATCTTCCCCAGCGTCCAGCTCACTTCGATGTCGTTGATCTTGTCCACTGGTTGGAAGGGGTCGAGGAACCCGTTTTCCTTGGCGTGCTCAAGAGCGCCCTTGGATACATTTGCCGTGGGCAGCTGCTCAAGGCCAATCCGGGGAACGCCGATCCCTTCGTGGAGGACGTTGATCAGCCAGGAAGCTTTGAAGCACGCCTCCTGAGCATTCTTGACCTTGTTTTGTTTTCGGGTGCCAATCTTGGACTGGATCTGATCCCAATCCTGCGAGCAAAAGTCCTGGACTCTCTGTTGATAGGTCGCAAAATCATACGCCTTGTCGTCCTCGCCGCCGAACACCCCGTGTGTTGTATGCCAGTACTCCGACACACCAATAAAATGGTTTACATCAAAGTCAATCGCCGGAACATGCTGCCCGTTCAGCAAGCAGGGGCTGTCTTCGCATGGCTTGTCCTTGCCGAGCAGCGGATATGTCAGCTGCAGACACTCATCGAAATGTCCGGTGCCGATCAGAGTGGGTGTGCCTCGTTTCCTGCCACCAACCAGGTCTCCACGTAGAGTTGTCCGTAGCCCCTTCGGTAGACACGGATCGGGTAATTCGGCTTCGGTAACCGCGTATCGTTCCTCGAGATTCTTGATATACGACTCCCGCGCCTGATTAACGCCAAAACCCAGCCACGTTGTGGTGAAAATCTTGTATTCTGCGGGAGAGCCATCGAGCGTGCGCAATCGTAGCAGCTTCAAGTCGTCCGCATGCTTCTCGGCCTCGGTCGCGTTCGGCGCGAAGGCAATCTGTGCGGACGCGCCACCCATATCCAGAAAGCCGTAAGTATGGTGCCCCTTGCCGTGTTGGTGTTCGTCGGGTTGATCGAACCCGCCCAGGAGATAGTTCGACGCGATCCAGCCGTATAATCCTTCGGTCTCGCCCTTGATGACTTGTATGTGTAGGTTGCAGTCGGGGAGTGAGAACCGGGTGTTCCGCTGGAGATAGGAACAAATTTCGCGCGTCAAGCCATTCTGCTGGGTTTGTGGAAGCAGGCGCATCCCCGCGGTTGCCATGAGAAAAATCGGCGTGTCTTGGACTTTGTCCTGGGGTATAATGTCGAGTGCATGGTCGATCAGCTCCTGCAAGTGATTTGGTCCAACATCCTCCACCTTGTCGCCAAATGTCGAGACTCCGGGCCGAATTTTTCTTGTCCACTTCTTTTCCGTCTTCAATTTTGGTAAACTGCGCAGGTCTTCCTCTGACGCGTTCTTGAGCGCCTTCTCAGGGTCTTTCCATTGGTAGATGTGCAACCGAGTGCCGGACGACCCGGCGTCTAGAATGACGCCCCATCGCCACTTCTTACCCATGGGAGGAGGAAGTGAGGGCGCGTGGGGATAAGTCGAGTTTGACACGCAAACGACGGCAGTTGTGCTCGAGGCTCAGCTTCGTGTGAAGAATAGCGGACTATGGTAGGATTGCGGTGCGCGGAAACATCGAGTCCATTCGAGGTTTCGCGAGATTTGTTTGGCGCCAAGGAGTCGAGACCGAGCGGTCGAATGCAGAGGGAAATGGAAAACTGATTAGAAAGTACCTAGGTACGTAGTTTAGATAGAAGCGATGGTGCTAGGGTAACGATAGTGGCACTTGAGGATTGTCGTCAAACGAAAGTACACAGCCCAGACGGCTGAGTTGAGTTGAATTGGTGATTCGTGGGAACCTGATGATGGCCAGGGAACCTGATGATGACCAGTTGCGCCTGCCTTCGAGGAACACAAGGAAGACACGTCCGATAACGTCAGGGGGGCGGCGAATCATGCAGCGACCATCCGCCGCTAGCGTGCTTTTTAGCCAGGAGAGCAGGGCTCGGCATGAGCTGCGGTGGATCCAGGTCCGGTGGATCGCCCGTTGAAGGATCTCAGCAGTTGGCGGAGCAAGAAACAAGTGGGGGAACAGTGCGGACGCTATCCGTTCGGACTGTAGCCCAGGTAGCTGCTTGCGGGTCACCACTGCATGGCACAACGGTTTGGGAGGCATTCCATGACGCACTGTGACCGACACCAGAGCCTCTTCGTATTCTGGCCGCGAAAGCGGCGTGAAGGCTAAAGCAAAACGGCCACCACCCCAGGTTCGCTTCCCGATTGATGGGCAGCCTAGCAAGTCGGATTGGCGGCTTCTGACACGGATAACCAGAGGCACGTAATCACCCCGCCTTCAGCCCTCCCCCCACGTTTCGCAAGGCCTGGCTCTCCGAAACGGCCCCTTTAAGCTCTCCTGCTGGGATGTTGCCAAGGCAGCCGGTTCCTGCCGATGCAAGGAATCAAGTTGGTCAATGCAGCATCCCTCGTATCGAAAAACACGCATCCAACCATGCCATTGCCGGGCCGCGATAAGTTTGCAGCCTACAAAATGCGGCGGGTGGACCGCGGCAGCGCGGAAATAGAATGTCGTGGGCATCAATTCGAGGCCTGTCCCGTGCCGGGGGGGAAATTGGCGGTGAAAGATATGCGGTCATATCTAGCAATGTGACAAGGGCCTGCTATAAGTGAGCCACAGTTCTAGTCTATAACTCTCGCCGACATGCTGACCTGTAACTATTACCGAGACTCTGCCGGTGGAGAAAAAGATTGCGCGGGCATCGTAGTGTTCTAACAACTAGGATTCATCCAACCGTTTCCGTCAAGCAATCGATGAGCACGCAATTGGCGTTCTTCGATGCCCGTATCCCGTTCTCGACAAGACTTGTGTAAAGGTCCATGTCGGAGGCAGGGAGATCGCCCCTGAACCAGAGATTTGTCACCTCATCTCGAGTGGGCAGGTACGCGACGCAGCAGGCTGCCAGTATCTTTCCATGCTCGGAAGGTATGGGATCCACGACGATGCTCGGCGTGGAGTCGTCGCCGGCGTCTTGAACGAGGGCAGCGACCCCCCCTGCGACAGTGTCGACGCAGTCGATACCGGCATCGGCAAGCGCAGCAGCCGCCACGGTGATACACCCGCTCAAGGCATTCATCATGTCCCACACCTCGTCACCCTGTGACTTGGACGTTTCCCGGTCCTGGTCGCCCTCAACGATGGAGATGATGATGTCCACACCACTTTTGGGCCACCGGTCGGCGATGATAGCGCCACGGAGAGCAGCCTCGAGGTGGATGGCGAGATCCCGCTCGCTGGGGTCGCGAAGATAGCCACGCCTTTGCTGGGTAGAAAACGGGGCGTACTTGACATGGGTCGACAAAACAATGTGAGGGGAGAAGGGCGCGGATCTTGGAAGTGACCGGGGTCCGTGAACGGAGCAGTTAAGCTTTAGCCCAGAGACACCAGGCTTTGCGGAGGTCGCAATCTCCAAATAGGCAGACCCAGAAGCCGACGGAGTCACACCGGTCCTGAGATCTAAAGCAAAAATCAGCAACGCTCCAGGCAGGGAGAAGGGTGAAAACATACACATTTTCCGGGTCGCATTTGGCGGGCGCGATCTGCTCTTCACAGAAGCTAGGTCTTGGGAGCCCGCATCATCGAAAACCGGAGGTATTGTGGCCCCGGAAGGGCCATTGATTCGTCTTCTGTCCATGGCTGGGCTCAACAACCAGAACTCGTTAACCTGGGCTCAAACGACCAGTGATTGTGCAAATTTTGAACGTTTCTTGGAGGTGACGCCGGGGGTTTGGAAACGTAAAAAGGAGATATCAGAGCGGCTGGTTATGTTCAAAATGAAATCGCCGAGGGGAAGAGAGGGAGTTGGTGAGGTAGCTTGTTGTTGTTTGCTCGACCAAATGGCTGAGTTGAGAATCTTTTAGTTCAATGCTTGCAGCATCCAAGCCTTTCTCTGAGCTGACAAGCCACAACCACTGGAGCACAAGCCACCATCACCCGCGCCCGGACCACCCTCTGCCCCACCATCCGACCAGGTTTAAACAGAAAATTTATCGACCTCGAGCTCAGCTTCTTTTCCTCTCCCAAACATTCATTCGCGACCGCAACGTGGTTTGCCATCCCATGACCTTGCATTCAATTGCGGCGTTTTCCATTGAGTATGGACGGCTTTGGGGGATAGTTCAAGTTATGGACTTCCATTCGGGGTAGCCTCACGGCTACTGACTAGGTGGTCAAGTCGATTCGACCGAGAAAGCATCTTGGGCTTCGACGCTGGGTCGGCCCATTTGCCTCACTCTCCCACTACTAACCAACGACCTACAGCTGGACGCGGCTTATCGTTCACATGCAGTAAGTTGAGCTCACCCCCACCAACCTTCATTTTCCCTCCCATTCCCTTCCATGATGATCTCTTATCCACTGTTCTCGCGATTTCTATGAGCGCACGAACCACATGCACTACCATCTGACTCGAACCTCCTCCATTCAACACTCTCATACGACGCCCCCGAGATGTCAACAGCTGAACTGACATGGTGGCAGCTTTTAGATGACAATTGTCACGTCGCCCTGACCACCGCGGGAATCCGAGACTAGGTAAGAAGCACACTTTTCTACAACTCCTACCGACTTTTCATGATGAAAAACTTTAATTTCAGTTCTGCTTCTGAAAAAGAATGAAGATAACCCATATACCAAAAACTTTTCTGATCCCATCCTCTCCATTTCTGAACACGATCATTGGGAATCGAACACCGGCTGACTCTGTTCAAGTTACTCACAGGTCCTCGGTTCCAGCAACCTTCGCCGATCTGGACGAAATTAGGGTATGTGCTGCCGGCTTTTCACTTGCCCTCCTTCCACCCTGATGACCATAGCTTATCCATTCAACGATATGTACGGGCCGAGCCTTCCATCCGCACTCTAGCATCCTCGGGTGCGATGACGAGTTGTGGTGTTGTCCCCTCGGGGATGTGATTAGGCTTCCGTTGTTCGGGTCTGGCATGTACCGTTATGGTGCATGTCACCTCGGGCCGGTCCGTAGGGCTGAGTTAAAACGGCTTGACTGATATTGGATTCCTCACGATGTCTTCATGCGTTCCAAGTACAGGACGATCGCTGACGCGTTACCAGGTTCATGCACCAGCTCCGCGAGCCTCTCCGGCGATCAGGGGCTGTTTGTTGCGCAGGTAAGTGAAGGCCTGCCAAGCCCCATGTTCTCGTAGCTCCGTCATCAAAGATGGAACGTTCAGAGGAGAGAGACAGCTCGCAAGAAAATATTCCGTACCAGAGTAGCAAAATCCAATTTAGAATATGGAGCCGGTATTCAGTACCTCTCAAATGATGATCTTCAGGTTTTGGCCTTGGTTGAGGTGGCCCGGTGGTTGCGTGGCCGAGCAGCCCACATTTGTGTCAGATTTTTGGCATCTGCAAGTTGGTGGCACACCTTCAGACGAAGAACCTCCTGTCCAAGTACCGTCTCAGCCAAATGTGCAGTCACTTTCCAATATTTCGAACCAAATGCGACATTAGGCGACCGTACCTCGGCAGTCCGGACGGACCCCAGGGGCCCAGGTGTGGGTGGGAACCAAAACCAGGAGTTGTCGCAGCGCCAAGCCTTCTGGGGTTGTTTTCCAGAACCAAACGCCACGGACAATCCAGATTCCTGGAGGGATGTGAGGCTGATGCGAACACCTTTTCCCAAACGTTTTGTACGACGTGCTTTGCGATTGCACACTCCACGACGACAATCAGCCATGTGCTGACGACCGACGATCCCATATTCGGCCCAACTCACCGAGACTTGATCCCGAATTACCTGCAAGACGCCAGAGCTAGAGTGTACTCTACACTGCTGCCGCAGCGCGTGCACTCAGGGGGGAAGCTTCATGTCGGGCGCTGCACCTCGTGAACCCTCGCTAGTGCACGACCAATGTTGCCGTTCGCATCATCGGGGTCCAAGGTGACCCCCCGCCATCATGCTAGCGGGTATTCAAATGGGTATCCCAGGGGTGGCGGCAAGACCTTCGACATCTCTCCTCACAGGTGCGTTCGTTCCCCCCTTCCCCTCCATCCCTTCCTGTCCTCGCACGGCGCCTCCTCGTATTCCGCTTCCTGTCGCCGAACCCTCCCACAACATGAGGCTAACATGCAGTCCGATTGCCGACCCGCACAGATACCAACCGCGAGGCACGACCCCAGCGCACCGCAGACGAAACCAATCCCTCGTCCGAATCGGCATCGTAGCCGCCGTCCTCTTCCTCATCATACTGTTTTTCTGGTCCCGAAGCGGCAGCGGCGGCTCCACGGCTCTCTCCATCTTCTCGCTCGGCCTCCTGTCCGGCGGCGCCGACTTCCAGCTCGAGACGGTGCGATACCACGACCTGTCTAATGTGCAGGGCACCGCCCGGGGCTGGGAGCGCGAGGAGCGCATCCTGGTGTGCGTGCCGCTGCGTGATGCCGAGACGCATCTGCCCATGTTCTTTGCGCATCTGAAGAACCTGACGTATCCGCACCACCTGATCGACATGGCGTTTCTGGTGTCGGATTCCAAGGATAACACGCTGGGGGTGTTGACGAAGAGCATGGAGGATATCCAGGCGTGGGACGACGACGCGATGCATTTTGGCGAGATATCGATCATTGAGAAGGACTTTGGACAGGTGGTCAACCAGGATGTCGAGAGCCGTCACGGGTTTGCGGCGCAGGCCGGCAGGAGGAAGCTCATGGCCAGGGCGCGGAATTGGTTGTTGAGTGCGGCGCTTAGGCCGTATCACTCGTGGGTGTACTGGCGCGACGTGGATGTTGAGACGGCGCCGTTTACTATCCTGGAGGATCTGATGCGCCACAACAAGGATGTCATTGTTCCGAGTAAGTCTTGGGGGAACCTTTATCAGGCTCTTTTTATTTGGTTACTAACTGAAGAATGCAGATGTCTGGCGCCCGTTACCTGAGTGGCTGGGCGGAGAGCAGCCGTACGATCTCAACTCGTGGCAGGAGTCAGACACGGCCCTGTTACTTGCCGACACGCTCGACGAGGATGCCGTCATCGTCGAGGGTTATGCCGAGTACGCGACATACCGGCCACATCTAGCATACCTCCGAGACCCCTATGGCGATCCCGACGTGGAAATGGAGCTTGATGGTGTCGGCGGCGTGAGTATTTTGGCCAAGGCCAAGGTGTTCCGCTATGGTGTCCATTTCCCGGCTTTCAGTTTCGAGAAGCATGCTGAGACGGAAGGGTTCGGGAAGGTAAGGGCTAACTAGTACCCGTGTCTTTGATCTTTGCTGATTCCGTTGCAGATGGCAAGGAAAATGGATTTTTCTGTCATTGGCTTGCCTCACTACACGATATGGCACGCGTACGAACCTAGTGTGGACGACATCAAGCACATGGAGGTGAGTAATTCCTTGACTGTCCAATGTGTTTACGGTGGAAGCTGACGTGTCGCAGCAAATGAAGCGGGAGCAGCTTGCTCAGGAACAAGCCGAGAAGGAGAAGGCGGAGAAAGCTCAGAAAATGAAGGAGTCCTTCGGCGATACCACCGGACAGTGGGAGAAAGACAAGACGGGTATGCAAAAAATTGCCGTCCAGGAAAAGAAGAAGGACACTGCTGCTGCTGCCGCTGCGGCCGCGGCTGTCGAGAACAAGGCGGGTGTTCAAGCTGGAGAGGGGAAGACATGACAGTCGCCATGTCAGTGGGTGGTGGCTTCGTTGTTCTGTTTTTGTCATTATTTCCTATTTATTTACCAGCCTTGCAGGAGACAAGCATTCGGAGAGGAGGAGGCTACCAGGGCGCGGCCTCTATGGTGACGGCGTTGTGCATTCATTGCATGTCCAACCGGGAATGGGAAGACAAAAGGGAATAACATAATATCGTCGTCGTGTACTATTAGATCTCATGGCAGGGGCGTTTTTGGTTTGGTTGGGGCAATGACTGGATCATGGACTACAACAAGCAGGTCAAGAAGAAGATACGGCAGTGGGGTCACTGTTTCGAAATCTTCATCCAGTTCATACCTCGGTAGTCTGGTGTCAATGAGCCCATCTGTTGTTTCCATGTTGGCTTCCCTCCGAGTTTCAGGGGATCCCGAGTGGACCTGACCGCTGTGAATCGCGGGGCGGTGTTCAGCAGGTTCGCCGTTTTAGCCGACCCATGCCGCTGAATTTACAGCGAAGCGGGGGCATCACGGACACTTGATTGGCCTGAGCCCCCCCAAAAGGTGTCTTGATTCTCTTGAAGGATTAGCAGGGATAGGGGGAGCTCCATCCCAGGATGGCATTCGCGATTGACGAGTCGACGACTGCTCGGTTGTCTCACGCTTTGCAACACCAACCGCACGTTTTGCACCGCTCCTTTCGACGAGACAGTTTCTAAGGCGGTGCATGTCCGTTTCGAGGACCGGCTTTAACAAGGAACTCGAGGGCCAAACAAGGTTGTTTTGGCCAGGATACTTATTCTGTACAGCAACTGGGATACATCGGTCTCGTGGCGCCGTCACAAGGACAGTTTGTCCCCATCTGCCTGCTCGGCAACCTAATACCCTCGCCGTTTCGGGGCGATAACCTCGACATCAGTGCAACACAACCGCTGAAACCGAAAGCACCACTTCCCAAAGCAGTGCCGGCGCGACCAACGACGCAGCCCGCTACACTATGAGAGAAGATGCGCAGCTTGCGCTTGCTGCGCCCATGGATCCGGCCATCGCAACAGCACCGGGGGCGTCTACCCCTCGGCGGAACCCCCTGCTCTCCTCGCGCATGCAATACCGGAGCCGTCCCGTCTCGATAGCCGTCGACCCCGTGTCCCTCGTCATATCCGAATGTATAGCCATCTCGTCCGCCGTCCAAAAATATGCGAGGTCGCCTCACTCGTCCGTCTCGGCCATCCTCGGCGGCAGCCCCAACCTCATCCAACTCGTGCCCCCCGGGCCCAGCGCACGCCGTAGCCGGAAGTCAACTTCCGATGCCCCTACGGACGGCGCTGGCGATCTGGCCACGAACAGATGGGGGCTGCGTGGGAAGAAGGGCAAGAGCATGCAGGATAACCCCTTGATCTCGGGGTTTGGGAGGCTGCGGCAGGAGTTGGCGGGTGTCAAAGGTATTTACATTTACGGGAGGAATCTGCGTTGAAGGCAAGACCTTGCTGACTAGGCTGCTAGACATACACCGATTCGACTCCCTCGTGCTGCTCTATCCGTTCCTACAAATCATCCAGGCCAAGGGCACCGCCGCACCGGTTACGATCCTCGCACTGCGGGCGATACAAAAGTTTCTCGCCTACGGCTTCGTCGCGCCCCTCTCTCCCCGCTTCGCGCTCGCTATGCAAGCTCTCTCGGCCGCGATCACCCACTGCCAGTTTGACATCAGCGACCCGGCGCAGGAGGAGGTGGTCTTGCTCATGATCCTGCACCTGATGGAGGACATGCTGTCGGGGCCGGGCGGGGACATACTCAGCGACGAGAGCGTCTGTGACATGATGGGGCGCGGCCTGACCATCTGCTCGCGGCCGAGATTTTCAGAGGTGCTGCGCAGGACTGCCGAGGCGTCGATGGTCCGTATGGTGCAGATCATATTCGAGGACCTGAAGCACCTTGAAGAGGAGGCCGGCGACGAGAGCGAGGCGCTGGATCGGCAGACGATCGGGGATATGGACACTGTCAGCATGGACCCGGCCGCCAATGGGACGGATGTTCCGGTCGCAGGAGCCGAGGTCACAGAAGCAGGGGAGCCCACAGAGGTAGGGGAGCCCACACAGGCAGCGAAGCCCGCGGAGGCAAGGGTATCGGTAGAGTCAAGCGGGTCGGCGAAGGCTGCTGGACCCTCTGCTGAGCCGAGGCCGTCGTCAAGCTCGGAAAAGGGGCGCCCCAGTTCGGAGACGCCTAGGAGCCCCATCGCGGACGCTGGTAGGCCAAGCACAAGCTCGGCCACTGAAAGTGCCGCGTCGGTCGACCTCCGCCCCTACTCGCTGCCGTCCATCCGGGAGCTTTTCCGGGTGCTGGTGAACTTCCTTGATCCCCACGACAGCAAACATCCGGACCAGATGAGGGTCATGGCCCTGCGAATCATCCACGTGGCGCTCGAGGTAGCAGGGCCATCGATCGCTCGACACCCCGCGCTGGCATCGATTGCCGAGGATCAATTATGCTGCTATCTTTTCCAGCTCGTGCGGTCAGACAACATGGCTGTCCTTCAAGAGGCGTTGATAGTGGCCGGCACCCTCCTCTCAACATGCAGAGGTGTGCTCAAGCTACAACAGGAGCTGTATCTGTCGTATCTTGTGGCCTGCCTGCATCCCGCGGTGGAGATCCCTCGCGAACCTGGCATTGACCCAAGCCTTTACTCTGGCATCCCGCAACTACCCAAGTTGGTGAAGCCGCCGCCGTCCCAAGCCAGCAGTGGCCGCTCTACCCCCGTGTCTATAAAAGACCGCCAAAAGCTGGGACTGGAGGGCGGTGCTCGCAAACCGGATGCTAGGCAGGCCATGGTGGAAAACATCGGCGTCCTCGCGCGGATGCCCACCTTTATGGCCGAGCTGTTTGTCAACTACGACTGCGACGAGGATCGGGCGGATCTGTGCGAGGACTTGATCGGGCTACTGTCTAGGAACGCTCTCCCCGATTCTGCAACCTGGAGCACGACGAGCGTCCCACCGCTGTGCCTGGATGCGCTGCTGCGGTTCATACAGTTTATCGCTGAAAGACTAGACCAGACGCCCGAGACAGAGGGATATCCTGACCCAGAAATGCTGAGGGAGAAACGGTCCCGGAAAAAGCTCATCATCAAGGGGACTAGCAAGTTCAACGAGAGTCCCAAAGGCGGCCTGGCCTACCTTCAGGAGAAGGGCGTTATCGAAAACTCGGCCGACCCGCTGTGTGTTGCCAAGTTCTTGAAGGGGACTTCTCGGATCAACAAAAAGACCCTTGGCGACTTTTTGTCGAAGAGGGGCAATGAGGCAATCCTGGATGCGTTTATCGACCAGTTTGATTTTACAGGCTCGCGGGTCGACGAAGCGCTCCGGGTTCTTCTCGAGACATTCCGGCTGCCAGGCGAATCACCGCTGATCGCGCGCATCGTCACCTCCTTTGCCGAAAAGTACTGCTCGAGTTCAGTGCCTGAAGGGGTGGCAACCAAAGACGGTGTTTTCATTCTTTCGTACGCTATCATCATGTTGAATACGGATCAACACAGCCCCAAGGTCAAGAACCAAACGCGCATGAAGTACGAGGACTTCTCTCGCAACCTCCGCGGGCAGAACGAGGGCGTGGATTTCCCCCCTGAGTACTTGCAGAGTATCTACGACACCATCCGGACCAATGAGATTATCCTCCCCGATGAGCACGACAACAAGCACGGGTTTGACTACGCGTGGAAGGAGCTTTTGCTCAAGACAGATGCGGCAGGCCCGCTGGTGCTCTGTGACACCAACATCTACGACGCCGACATGTTCGCCACGACCTGGAACGCCATCGTGTCATGCCTCTTCTTCGTCTTTATGTCGGCCACTGATGATACCGTCTATGCGCGCGTCATCACGGGCTTTGACGAGTGCGCTCGGATTGCGACAAAGTACGGCAACTCGGAGGCGCTGGACGAGATCATCTACCGGCTGAGCTACATCTCGACGCTGGGTAGCGAGGCGCTCTCCAACACGTCGCTCAACACCGAGGTGCAGGTTGCGGAGAACAGTGTGATGGTCAGCGAGCTAGCGGTCAGGTTTGGGAGGGATGTCCGGCCGCAGCTGGCTACATTGGTGCTGTTCCGTGTTGTTACCGGCTCGGAGCATGTCATCCAGAAGAGCTGGAAGCACGTAAGTTTGCCTGCTCTCACCGATATTGCCGTTACCGGTTTAACATGGATTAGGTTATCCGTATATGGCTCAACCTTTTCGTCAACTCGTTGATCCCGTCGTTCTTCTCGACCGAGGCTGACAATCTCGCGTTGCCACCCATTCCCTTGCAACCGCCTTCGCTAGTGATTGACCGAGGCGCCAAGCAGAACGAGGCGGGCTTTTTCTCGGCATTTACGTCGTACATTTCGAGCTATGCTGCTGACGACCCGCCTGAGCCGTCGGACGAGGAGCTGGAGAGCACGCTGTGCACCGTGGACTGCGTGAACCAGTGCCATATGGGCGATGTGTTTGCCAATGTTGCGTAAGTCCTAGCAACTTTTGTTACTTCCAAAAACCTATCTGACACGGTGCAGACATCTCCCGAGCCATTGCCTCGAGGCGCTGGTGGACACCCTCCTCGACCATATTCCCGAAGACAATGGCTCTACGGTGATTACGGTCAAGGCAGAAAACATCCCACCATCCCAAGCCGACGGACACAAGCCACGGCAAAGCAGCGCGATCTATGACCCGGCTCTGGTTTATATCCTTGAATTCTGCACCGTCCTAGCGCTGCGTGACGACAGCACCGTTGAGCTACTGGGCAAACGCGTGGTGGAAGCCATTCAAACTATCCTCAGAGATGTGCCTCGGTATCACCCAATCCTCGTTGAACGGGCTACCTTCTATCTCTTCAACTTGCTCCAGGCTGGCTATGTAAGTCAGCCCCTTTGTCTCTTAGTAGGGAGACTAGCTCACCGTGACCAGGACTACGACCACGTGCGCGTGCCTATCCTCCTCCACACCGTCTCAAGCTTCCCCGACGACACCCTAGTCAAGGCCTCGGGCCTCGTGCTGCGCGGTCTCAAGCTCTGCACCGAGAAGCCATGCCCGCTACGAAACGAGATCATGACGTCGCCGGATTTCTGGGTCATTCTGCAGACTCTAGCCACGCATACTGAGCCGGCGCCGGCCGTGTTTGAGGTGTTGGAAAGCGTCGTCTCGGGCACGCCGTCGGCTATTATGGCGGATAACTATGAAGCGGCTCTGTCGTTGCTGAATGAATTTGCTTCGATGGCGAGCGTCGGGGCTGGGGCGGAGCAGAAGAATGACCGGAAACAGGGGCGGAAGGGCGGGCGGCCTGTGAAGCAGGAGAAACCGAGGTGGGTTTTCGCGTGTGATGTTGGTATATATGAGGGGATTAAAGTGCTGACCGGGAGCAGTGAGAATGCCGTTGTTGAACGCGGCGTCAAGGCCCTCAACAGCATTTACCGCATGACGGCGCGCATCCCGCATCTCATGAAGCAATCGCATCTGGAGAGCAACGAAGGTGTGTGCCCTTTATCCACCCACCATTCACATATTTTAAAACTAACGCCGCGGCAGCCTGGTCCGCCTACTGGCTCCCCGTCTTCCAGGCGCTCACCACGCAGTGCACCAACCCGTGCCGCGAGATCCGCCACCTGGCCTTCAGCTCGCTGCAGCGCTCGCTCCTGTCGCCCGACCTGACGTCGGGCGACGAGGACCACTCGGAGTGGACCGCCATCTTTGGCGAGGTGCTCTTCCCGCTCATCCTGCGGCTGCTCAAGCCCGAGGTGTTCTCGTCGGACCGCGACGGCATGAGCGAGACGCGCGTGCAGGCCGCCTCGCTGCTGTCCAAGGTGTTTCTGCAGTACCTCGTCGTGCTGTCCGAGTGGGACGGGCTGCTGGACCTGTGGGTCAAGATCATTGAGATTATGGACCGGTTGATGAATAGCGGTCAGGGCGATAGCCTGGTGAGTTTCTCTCTCTCTCTCTCTTGCATGCACTCTGAGGACAATCAAACGTCTGGGAAGCGGGCTTGTCTTGTGGCTAACGGGTGGTTGTTGTTGTTTAGGAGGAGGCTGTGCCCGAAAACCTCAAGAATGTGCTCCTCATCATGTCGAGCAACGGGTACCTCGTGCCGCCGAGCAGGGATCCGGCCAAGGAGGAGCTGTGGAATGAGACGTGGAAGCGGATTGACCGGTTCTTGCCCAACTTGCGGGTGGACCTGGCCTTGGAGGAGGAGGAGGAGGAGGAGAAGCCCGTGAGGGTCGAGGAGCCGCCCCAGTCTGCTGGTCTGCCGCCGGCGGTAGCAGAGGGCACGGGAGAGACGGTGGCGACGGAAGAGGGGGCGTGAGGTGGTGAGGGGTTGGTTTGGTTTGGAAAACGGAGCGATACCAGCATGGGGGGGAGGAGAGAGAGAGCGTGATAATTGTGTTAATATAGCTGTGGTGGGTACATGGCTGATGCGGGGTTTACTTGTCGTTGGGTGTGATAGAAGAAGAATAGAGCATCGTGGTATTCATCCAGCCCAACTCACTGACATGTGTGCTTAGATGGATGTCTCCCCCTGGACCCCCTAGGAGCAGAAGGGAGATACACAGTGCGTCATACAGTGTCGATATCTGAATATATACCGTCCAGTTGAACTTCCTGATCGGTTCAGTCACTTCAGTGAACTGGATCCTGCACCAACAACAGCTCTCTCTCGGTATTGCTCTTTCCTTAAAGGGTTCAATAAACCAGTCATCTTCCGCGAAATCTAGAAGACTCTCACTTTTGTCAATTCAAGGCACTCGGTTGTACGAAGAAGCGACAGTCGTTTGGAGACGTCGAGTCATCGGGCAGCTGCATACTCACCAGCGAGTCACACTCTCACCCGAGAGAAATGAGCAGCATATAAGACGGCGCATCACCCCAATGCTCACTCGTCTTGGCCGGCTCAAGGCACCTCGCATCCCAACCATCTCTACCCAGCCCATGAAGCGAAAGATGGATGATTACCTCTCACTACTTTCGGCTCAGGCCGCCCCCAAGAGAACCGCCACCACCACGCAAGCTCCAACCATGGCTCCAAACATGGCTCCAAACATGGCTCCTACCACCACCACCACCAAAACCATCACCCTCACCCCCCGCGAGGAACAGCTCAAAACCCTCCTCCTCTCGGCCGCCCAATCCATCGACGAGCACGACCTCCAACCCCCCCCCTCCTCCAACCCAGCCACCCCCCCGCCGCGCGACCCGCTCGTGCTGCGCTGGGCCGGCGGCTGGGTGCGCGACAAGCTGCTGGGCATCCCGTCGCACGACATCGACACGGCCATCAACGCCCTGACGGGCGAGGCCTTTGTGGACCGGCTGCGCGACTACTGCGACGTGGGCGCGCACCGGGCACGCCACGCCCTGCGCGCCGACGACGTCGGCCGCCTGCACACGGTGCCGCGCAACCCGGACAAGAGCAAGCACCTGGCGACGAGCACCATCAAGCTGTGCGGGCTGGACGTGGATTTTGTCAATCTGCGCCGCGAGACGTACACGGTCGAGAGCCGGAACCCTGTTGTGGAGTTTGGCACGGCGCAGGAGGACGCGCTGCGGAGGGATGCGAGTGTGAACGCGCTGTTTTATAACCTGCATACGGGCGAGGTGGAGGATTTTGTGGGGGGGTTGGCGGATCTGGAAAAGGGGTTGATTCGCACGCCGATGGCGCCGTTGCAGACGTTTATGGATGATCCGTTGAGGGTGTTGAGGTTGGTGCGGTTTGCGAGCCGGTTGGGGTTTGGGATTGATCCGTCCGCGGAGGAGGTCATGGGGGATGAGAGGGTGCTGGGGAATTTGAGGGTCAAGATCTCGAGGGAGAGGATTGGCGTCGAGTTGGAGAAGATGATGAAGGGTGGGTTTTTCTTTTCCGCGCAAACAAACTCTTTCAGTGTGTGTGTGTGTGTGTGGACGACGGGACTAACAAACTTCTCACAGGCACGAAACCCGCCGACTCGCTTCGGCTCATCGACAGGCTGGGGCTCTACCACGCCGTGTTCACGGATCCTGAGCGAGCCGACATGCCCAAGCCGGACACGGCAACTTGGAAGACTGCCTATGAGTGCCTCGAGCGGCTCGAAGCGAGCAAGACGCCTGGCTCCATTTACGACTTGCTCGTCACGACCGAGGAAGCGCGGTACTACGCCTGGTCGCTGGCAACCCTCACCCCCTGGGAGCAGCTGCCGGACGATCCGCCCCTGAAGCCAGGAAAACCTGCGCTGCCGCTCCCGATGCAGGCGGCTCGGGAGGGCTTCAAGGCGCCCAACAAGCTGTGCGACGTCGTCACTGCCGCCCACCGTCACCGCCCAACCATTGTAGAGCTGAGGGATATCGTTCGTGGGAAAAAGGATGGTCTGCAGGAACGGGACCGCTTCGGTATGGCCATCAGAGACTGGGACGCCCGCGGCGGCCACTGGCGGCTACAGGTTCTGTTTGCCATTCTCGTCGAGGTAGCGGCCAGGGCAGGGGCGGGTAAGAAGGGGGCAAGCACGCAAGATGACGTGCTGGCCGAGTGGCAGCAGTTCCTGGATCACCTCGTGGAGCTGGACGTGATGAACGCTCCGTCCATGAAACGGTTGGTGGATGGCAAGATTCTGGCCAAGGGGTTGGGTGTGACGCCTGGAAAGTGGACTGGTGCGGCACTGGATGTTGCACTGGCGTGGCAGTTGAGGAATCCAGGGGTGGAGGATCCGGCGGGTGCGGTTGAGGAGGTGCGGAAAAGGAGAGACGAACTGGGGATCCATTGATTGCGGATATGGACAAGCTGGAACTGTAGACGGAACAGATGCCGGATAGTGATACCTTGAATGGCCTAATACATTGGCATTGGAGCATACTGGCATCAACAATGGTCATCGAGGAACTCTCGGGGGACTTTCGCGTCTGCAACAACAATACCTATAGGACCTTTCAGCGCTCCACAGCAAAGAAACACAGGTAGGTACCTACTCCGTATAGTCCACCGTTTTCCAGGGTTGTTATAGCGCCTCGGGGTTCGTGTCCGGGCCCACTTCTGGGCTGGCGCCACCTACGGTCTACCTAACTCCTGCTGAGGCACCCCTGAACAAAACGAGTCTCTCGTGAAGATTCATTCATTTCTGGGTCTTCTACGTAGAATACGGAATCTAGATAGTCTCACGGATTATGGAACAGGTTCGCCACAACAGAAGTTGCCAAGCTTGCTTGTCAAACGGGATGGATGAGCTCCCAAACGTCGGGCATGTTGTGTGACCTTTTGCCCCATCCCACTCAACTTAACAACCAACCTTCAACAGTGAAATTCGATTTCCAACAACGGCCATAACTCACCAAACATAGGTAGCCGGATTTCCTCATCGCAATCACCGCGCCCTTGAGTTGCATCCCATCCCGGCCTACTCGGTTCATTACAACCCAATCAAAAATCTCTCTCGCTGCGGCTCCCAAATGTCGTGGTTCAAGAAACTGGCAGGCGAAGCGGCCTTCGCCGACCCGTCCGCCGTGACAAAGGCGGCATGCGATAAACTAGCCCGGTGTATGTCTTTGATCGACTGTCGGACATGGCTATACACTCCCTGTTGCTAACAGGCGGACCACCTAACAGTTGTGCCAGAATCCTTCAATCTCAGGGAACTCGCCGATGCAGCAAAGGAACCCCTAGGCCAGGCTTATTCGGCAAAACCGAGGGTGAGTGGGGATATCATGGCCCCCTGTTTCTCATACAAGTAATCTGTAACTGACCGGCCACAGGAGGTGAAAATGGCGAGGGATCAGCTCATGTCGGTCCTCACCTGCCTGCGCTGCGAAGGCCGTGTCATCCGCGGGACACCCACAGATCAGGACGCAGTGAAAGAGCTCGCCCGAGACATCGCCAAGGTCATCGCGCCCGTCGTCACGCAGGACCAAAGCCCGAGTCGAGACAGTGAGTCGCCCGAGGGTAGGCGTACTTGAACCCCATCCAACCTTTACTATTGTCACGAAACTTATCACCCTGTATATATAGCCCCCAACCAGGACCTGCCCGGGGCAAGTCGAGCACTCCAAAGGCAGTGCCAGGCCCTCTCCGGCTTTGGCATCCAGGCCCTCGAAGCGCTCATGGCGCAGACGGACGGCCCGGTGCGGCTAGACGACGAGGTCCTCTACGCTCTCCTTGTCTACGCAGACGAGACGCAAACCTGGGGTAGCCCGGAAACCACAGCGAGCGCCAGCCGACTCCTCGAGCAGCAACTCGACATGCCCGGCGGCGCTCCTACAAGAGAACAGTTCCTCACCGAGACAGTCCTGCAGCACTATCTGCGCCCGCTCTTCTCCAAGTCCAAGCCCTCATCCATCACAGCATCCGGCCGGAGGGCAGAGTACGCAGATAATGCTGCCGGCCGGGGCGAGAGCATCCCAGAGGAATCGGCCCTGACCAAGCCGTGGAAGTACACCGACCTGAGAGCCATCCCGGCCGTGGCCTGGGCAGTTCGCGAAGCAGACGTAAGTCAAATTTCCGATGAATTATTATTCAACCAAAGGGGGTATCTCATTGTGCCCAAACAAGACTAACTCCATCCCACAACCAAAAAATCAAGACCCAGCTCATCGCCAAACACTGGCCCCTCTTCATTCCCGTCCTGCTCACCCTAGCCGACGACTCGACCACGCCGATCCGCCGGCGCGGCGTGCTCATCCTGACCGACTTCCTAGCCAAATTCCCAGACAAGACCCTGCGCGACACGGGCCTGGCCATGGTCATCGAGGACGCCATCTTCCCGACCCTGGGGTTCCTCCCGAGCCTGACGCCCGAGAGCGAGTCGCTCCAGCTCCTCGGCGCGGCGTACGGCGCGCTGCTCAGCCTGGCGAACAAGCAGCCAGCCGTTGTTGTTGGTAAGGACGACGGGATCCCGGGGGCGCCCAAAAACAGCCTGCTGGACAAGATGCTGCGCGAGGGGGTGTTGATGGGGTATTTCCACGCCAAGCAGCACGTGCGGATCGTCGAGGTGCTCTGCCAGCAGACGGCGGCGATCTTGAACGAGATGGGTGTCCATGCCGTGAAGCATCTGAAGGTGAGAGGCAGCAACTATGCACACACACTACGCTCCGCTCCAATGAGACGTGGCTGACTCGGGGTAATGTGGTGCAGGACCTCATTCCAATGCTCTCCTCCATCATGACAGACCCCTTTGCGCCCGTGGCCCCAGCAACGCTCCTCTCGGCCATCAAAGCCCTCCAAGCAGTACTGGCAAACTGTTGGCCGCGGATCCCGGCATCGCCCTGGCAAGACGAAATCGTCAACGCCCTCGTCCTCTGCTGGCTACATGTCGCCGAACACGACCACGCCGCGGGAGACAAAACTTATGCCCTGATCGAGCAAGAACTGCTCACCTCGTCCAAAGCGCTGGCTGCCGTGCTGAAGACGGCCGAGGGCGGGGTGGCGACGACCAACCTCTCGTCGCATGTCGCACCCCTAATAGCAAAAGAGCCGCGCTTGGCAAAGCTCTTCTTCCCTTCCAACTAGCCAACTCACTCTTTTTTGACGCCATCCCCTCCCCCAAACCTGCACTGCCTGCCTAATATCCTCCCACCAGCGTAACAACCGACTCCCCACTCCACGACTCCCTTTTGGTAGTAGTAGTGGTGGTGGTAGCAGCAGAAGCAGAAACAGAAACAGAACCAGCCGAAACAGACAGCGTCGTCGTCGCCGATGGCATCTCCTAGTCCACCGGCTGCTGTTTAAACAAGCTCTTCCCCCTCAACCACTTGCGATAGGCCTTGTACCTCTTCTTGAGCGCGTCCTCCTCGGTGACGGTCAACGGATTCTCCGCGACTTTGACCGTCTCCACATACAACAACACCCCACTATCCATCTCCTCTTCCTCTTCTTCCTCCTCCTCGTCTCCTTGTTCTTGTCCTTGTTCTTGTTCTTGTCCACCCCCACCCCCACCCCGCCGACCAGACACACCATTACGACTACTACCACGACTAGTACCCATCATATCCGTAGCCCGACCGAGCCCCTCCTCCCGCCAAGCCCCGCCGACAAAGTCGAGGTACTCGGGCTCGATCTCGTCCTCGTCGGCGGGGAGGATGGCCGACGACACGACGAGCGGCAGGTTCTGCGGGTGCGACACGTAGCGCGCGTAGTCGCCGGCCTCGGCCGCGCTGACCGACGGGTTGAGCGAGTCGTGCACCACCTGCGTAAACGTCTGCTGGGCCGCGCGCGACTTTTCGAGCGCCGTCTGGTGCGGTTTCTCGGCCGTGGCGGTGCCGTGGGGGTGGTGGCGGTGGTGGTGGCGCTGGTCTTGGTGGTGGTAATGGTGGGTGTGGTGGGGGGGTTTGTTAGGGGCTTCGTCGGTGCTGTTGTTTCGGCTGTGGGTGAAGGAGGGGGGGGAGTTATTGTCCTTCATGATGCTGGAGTGGCGGCGGTGGTGGTGGGTTCCGTTTGGGGGGTTCTTTTCATGCAGCCAGCGGTGAAGTGAGATGCGGCCGTTGGGGGTGCTCGTTGTCGGGGTAGGGGATTTCCCATTGACAGATGATGTCTCGGTGTCGTCGGCGATGCGGGCCAAGTCTTGGGGGGCGACGATGGTCACTTCTTTCTTGGCCTTCTTCTTCTCCTGGGCGTCGCCGTCGGTCTCGTTGCGCACCCTGAAGGGACTAAGGTCGTAGCGGCCGTCTTGGGTCGCCTTGAAGGGGATGTACTTGATGGTCGAGTTCATTTTGTAGGGGAACATCTTGGGGAAGGAGGAGAGAGTAGATGGGCGATAGTATTCCAGCCAGTAGTCGTCATAGGCAGAGATGGGTTTGTTGTTTGCAGCTGGTTGGGTGGGCGGGTATGCTGGAAGTGAGCGCTCTTTGAGGAACTCGGGGGTGTACCAGTCAATGTAGTCTCGCTTTCGCTTCTCCAACCACGTTCGGGGGTCTCCGTGATGGAGGTAGTAGTCGGTGGCCAGATCCCACAGCATAGGCTGCCCCTGGACAAAAATGTAGTTGCCCAGAAACAAATTGTATGCCTCTTGGCGTTGACCGTCCATGAACGAGTTGTTGTAGTAGCGCTTGAGGCTCTCAAGCATGTCGCGCGAGTGGCTTGTCCACTGGTTGATCTTGCGATATGTCTCCATGGTGTTGACGAGCTGCGACCCACCATACTGCACGGCGATGGTGTCACCGTGGTCATGGTACATGTGGGTAAACAGGTTGACGGCATCCGTGTCGTATTCTACTGTCGTGTTCTCCAGGATGCCGAGGGCGTGAAGCTGGTGGCCCAGCGCCCGCTTGCCAATGACGAACTGGGCGGCATTCGTCCGGTCCAAGCAGTCGATGCAGTTTGTGCGCGCCACGCCGTTTTGCACGCGGATCGGCGCGGTGTGGCCGTCGCCGTTCTGGAAGAAGCCGGTTGTGTTCACCACTTCCTCAGCAATGCTCTCAAGCGTCCCGATTACGTCTTGGTCGCGGCTCTTGGCGGCGCGCGACATGTCCCACGCCCGATGCAAGATCTTTTTGTCGGCAGGTAAGAACTGGTTGAGGTACGCAATCGCGCGAGTGTACTCTTCGAGCAGCTTGCTTTCGCGCGGCGTCCGCTCGCGGGCCTTGATCAAGTTCAAGACGTAGATGGGTGCGCCGTACCGCTCAAAGAGGTTGTCAAAATGCAGGGCGGCTGCTGTGTAGAAGGGGTCTACGAGGTTCAATTCTATCGGAGGTTTTGGGGTGACGCCAGTGTTGTCCTGGGTCCAGTACAGCGGGATCGAGCCGCGATGTTGCACGTAAGATGTGTATAGAGGGTTAGCAAAGAACCTGGGCCCCGGTGCGTGGAACGAGGTTGTCATGGCCTCGGACACAATCTGTTCCGTCTCAACGTCGTTGGCCACGTAGCCTAGGTCGTTGGCTCCTCGCTTCAGAAACCTGGCGCCAGCAAAGTATCGACTGCGGCGAGCAATAATAGTGATGTGGGCAGTCCTCCCGTACACAGACACAGCGGACTGGTCGATATAGCCGTGGATTATCGGCCGGCACCAGTCGAACGGCGCATTGAGAACTTTGGCAGCTGGCTGGAGTAAGTGGTTGTTCCAGACGAACATGGAGGCGAAGTCATCATCGGCCGAGCAGGGACGGCCGCCGAGCAAGGCTGTCCGCTCGCGGGTGATGTTGTGCTGCAGGGTGCGGGTGAGGTCGTAGGAGTAGCTATAGTAGAAGGACCGGGTCAGGTCTAGATGGTTTAGGATGCCAAGGAAGCGCGACTCCTCAGTGTTGCGCTGGTCCATTTTGAAATTGGGCGAGGTCAGGGGGATGAGGTCGGTGCCGTCGATCTGGTAAACATAGTGGCCGCCGATCATGGCAACGGTGCTCTTCTTGGTAATCAACAGCATGTAATACGGGCCCGTGAACTTGACGAATCCCAGCAGGCCCCATGTGGTGCACCGCAGCTTCAGGCCGCCCGTCCCCTTGTTGCCGTCGTCGATGGTGTCGAGCAGCTGGTTCATGTCCTTCTGGGTGTATACGGTCTTGTCGTCGGTGATGCTCAGCTCCGAGGCGTCGTCGTCGTTGGTGCGGTCGATCTTGAGGATGCGGTAGCGCTTCTCGGTCACGTCGCCGCCGACGATGTAGAAGCGGCTTGCCGTCTCGTACAGGCTGAACCTGTGCATTTGCTGCTTTGGTCCATCGCCGCCACCCATGCGCTCTTCGTCGTCGTCATGGTCAACGGCCCTGGGCAGACCGGGCCGCGATGCCGGGTCGGGGCTCGAGGTGCGGTCAAAGGGCCGGGCAATCGCCGGCTCGTCCTCGTCGTTGCCACGGTCTACTCCGACGCCGCCAGCCCGTGAGGGAGCCGAGACGCCCGAGATAATCGAGTCTGCATCGGTGCCGGCGTTATTGTGAAGAGGCGGAAAGATGGGCTCGGGAGCGTCTGTAGCTTCGGGTGTGCCCTGGTCTTGAGCTCCGTTCTGTGCTGCGGGTGGCGTGTCTGTGTCTGTGTCCGAGGAGGGAGCAGCAGCAACGGTGTTGACGCTGCCAAGTTCCGTCTTGACCGTGTCAGCCATATCGGTCAGTCTTGATGGGCCATGTGGTGTTCGACGTTTGTCGACGGCTGTCGTTCCGATTCCTCTTTGAGGCAGGCAGTCAAGTACGGAATAGTTGCACCCCCGGGCCGATGTTGCGCATCAGAAGACCCGCTGGAGCCGCTGGAGCCGAGAGGGCGGGGAGGGATTGGGGAGAACCCCACCCCACCGTAAATGCGTTGCTAGTGCTAGCGCCTTGGCGCTAACACGCTTGGCGCTGTCTCGCTGTTCAGCTCTTTCAGCCGTTCAAAACTTCAGCCCTGCCAAGGCAAAGAACAACCTCTCGTCAATTCCTATCTGGTGACTCTGGTCACTCATCCTGACGGGTCACCGAGTCGGGTAACAAGGACACAGAGGAGCCAATGCCAATTTCGGGACCTATTACTCAACTCGGACGGCGTACAATTGAGGATTTGAGCACATGACCGAGGCCTACCTACTCCATGGTCCGGAACTCCTGATTCCCCTTTTGCTGCAACCTGTCCGCCTGATGATGACGGACCCCGTAGGTGGATAAAGTGTTTCAGTCTGGTCTACATGTGGAGGATTCTTCTTGGCTTTCTCGCCGGCATGGCCAGCCGCAGTTGTTTGATTTCTGCCACCCCGCGAGAGCTATCGTCGTGTTTATTTGCTCGAAATTCGCATGCTCTTCTTTCCCTTCAACTTGCCTGGCTACTGCTCTATCACCCGCGGAAGCTCCGGGGGCCTTGCAGCATGTCGTTTCGGTGGGCTCACATCATCATCATACATGAGTGCCGAAGTGCCCTGCGACGCGCGAGGTCATGCATCAGACTACATTAGTTGCCCAATGCCCGCTGGTCACCATGTCTATTCGGTAGCGGATGCCGCTGTCACTCCGGGAGAGGAAGCAGAGCCCGCCAGATTCATCCCACATCACTCGATTGTCTCAGGCTCTTCTCTCCTCAACATCAATACCATATTCACCTCTCTTCAACTTCAAATCAAACCCAGAGCCAGAGGCGGCCATCGCCGTTGGTATTGGGGTTATTGTGAAGTCATCATCTCAGGCGAACAAGTTGTTCTTCTGCATGCAGTTGAGCAACAATCATTCTAGCGTCGTCATCTATCGAATCCTCGAGTCTCCTCTGGCTACAGCAATCTTGAGCCCCCCTTTTTGGGTTTGCCCCTAGCAAAGCAGCAGCTTCCCTGTTGTGCCGCTTACACCAACGCGAGTAGCCTTTTGTAACTATGACAATGTTCCGGTGAGTTCCCTAGAACGGCATTAACCTCGTCAGTACCCTGACCGAGTCCACTAGCCCGTCGCTCCCACCACCGCCAACATCACAGGGTATCAGTGCCTTTTCAAGTCGGACAGGATTTTCCCGACCTCAGTTATCGGGCCCCCAGTTCTCGGGAAGCGGCACGCTGTTGACCGACCACTGCGCAACGGCGCAATACACCCTCATCGACTATGGCCCAACAGCGTCCTATGTACCATTTATTGGGTGCATCGACAGTCAACCCGAATGCTGTCCATTCACGCCCGTGACTACCGCTCAGGGCATTCCCGTGACCTCTCGTGGCGTGTATCCTCGACCGGATGATCCCAAGGACGCAATCGTGAATATTTGTCCTACAGACTACTACTCCATCTCCGGGAGCTGCTGTCCCAGGTAGGCCCCCGCATCCCTTTTGTGCTAGCAATGACGGCTAACTCGACCCGACCAAATAGTGCTTACACTCCTTGGACGGCTCCATTGGGAGGGATAACTCCATGCTACAGCACCCTCCCGCCGAACACGACACCACTGCCCCCCGGGGACAACACCATCGTACCCCGGGCGACCAGACCCACCGTGACTGTAACGGGCACCGTATTTGCCATGCAGTATTCAGTCCTCGACGACGGGGCTCCCGTATCGCCCGGCGGCATCGCTGGCGTCCTCGTCGGCTGTGCCGTGTTCGCCGGTGCGCTATATTGGGGGGTCAGGTGGTTTCATCACCGCCGCCGAAGAGCTAGGGAGTTTGAGAGCATGAAAGCGGAACTGCATAGTCCCATCGGGGCCGACCCGGGCAGCTCTGTGGTGCCTACCTCCCGATACGCCCCGTTCGACGATATATCTCTAGTGGAGAAGAGTGAAGAGGTGCGGGAGGCGCAACTCCGGCGCTACAGCGGGCTAAAGCCCATGGCCACTGTACGTTCTTCTGGGCTCTCGACGGGCCGAGGACGGGCGTCCCTTAAAATGCATCGAAGAACTGACCTGTCTACAGGGATCATCGCGCGGACAGCAGCCCAAGCTCGTCCACACGCGCAGCCAGGGCGCCTTCAGCATCTGCCGCACACCCGTCGAAATGTACGGCAAGGTCGAACCCCCCTGGGGCATTCCTCGCGGACATGGCCAAAGTTTCAGAAATCCCAAAGACGATACCACCATCCGAGCCCCGATCTGGCACGCCATGTCCACGCGTAGCCCGGAGTCCGCCGGCACCAGCAACAACGTGCATCGCCAGTTCCATGGGGTACCCGAACTCTGCACACCGGTGCCCTTATACCGACAGCCGGCCATGATCGATCGTCCGCGCGCCGCCTACCAATACCGTCGGGATGACCTAACGAAGGGTCATCGGATATGAATCAGAGTTATGACTTTTGGGTTGGGAAGTGAGGTTGAGCGGTGGTTGTTTGCAGTTACTGTCGTAGCCAGCTGGTATCGTGGGAGTTGAGTTTGTACATATTAATGAATTAATGTAGGTTAGGAAATATTGGTTATCCTCATTTCGTACGAATCGAGGTGCAGTCATGGTCCCCATAAAGCAAATGGTTATGGTTCTTTGTGTACCCGGGCAATTTCTGACGAGTCCCGAAAACGGGCGCTTTCCGAACCGGGTCGAATCGAGACGGCCGCCCTCTCGGAGTCCGAGGCCGAAGAAGAGGCGCAAGGGCTCTTTCCCGGATCTCTCCAAACGGACCCCGATGGCCCGTACCAAATAACATGGACATCGTATCACTGTCGGGTGGTTTTATTTTTATCACATTGAACCTTGAACCATGAAACCCAACCTCAACATGCGCCTGCCATATTATGAGCGCCTTGGCCTGGCAGTTCCTGCCACTTATCGTCCACCACCACCAAGGTTCCTGCCAGGGATTATTTCCGTCTGAAGCAACTTCCAGTTTGCACTGAAGTTTGATTTCAAGAGCCTCGGGCTTCTCTCGACTCCTTCTCTCAATTTCCCCCCCATACGAGCTGTGAACGATACCCCCAAAGACAATTTCAAGCCCATCATCACCAGAACCGGACCCTCAAAAAACAACCACAACAGCAACATGACGGAACAACCGAAAAAGATCAAGGTTCTCGGCCTCCACGGCATGGGCACAAGCGCCCACATCCTCAAGTCCCAAACAGGTCAGTCCTCCCCTCCACTAGTGATGAGCCAATATTACCTTCTTCAAAAGGAAAGAAATCCCGTCATCTAATGCTTCCCCTACCCAGTGGCCCTGCGAGCCAAGCTCCCCGCGCACTTCACCTTCGACTTCATCGACGCGCCGTTCCACTGCGCCCCGGCCCCGGGCACCGACATCCTCTTCGACTCGGGCCACTACGCCTGGTGGACGCACCCGACGGTCAACGGCATCCGGGGGGCCCACCAGGTCCTCGACGACTACGTCGAGGCGCACGGCCCCGTCGACGTGGTGCTGGGCTTCTCGCAGGGCTGCTCGCTCATCGGCAGCTACCTGCTCTACCACGCGCGCGAGACCCCCGAGCTGCCGCTGCCCTTCAAGGCGGCCGTGTTTGCGTGCGGCGGCATGCCGCTGCCCGTGCTCGAGGACCTGGGCGTGGCCGTGTCGCCGCGCGCCAAGGCCATCAATGACCTGACGAGCAAGCTGATGAAGAAGAAGGCCGGCGTGCTGGTGGAGATGGCCGCGCACCTGGACCGCATCCAGCCCGGCGTCGGGCTTTGGGATGACGTGGCCGGGCTGCTGCACAACCCGGACGAGATGCCCGACGAGAAGGATGTGTTTGGCCTCGACTTTACCGCCATGCCTGCGGACCTGCGCATCAAGATCCCCACGGTGCACGTCTACGGCGCCAAGGACCCGCGGTGGCCGGCGAGTCTGCAGCTGGCGTATTTCTGCGACAACAAAAAGGTGTATGATCACCGCGGCGGCCATGATATTCCCAGGTCGACCGAGGTGTCGAGGAGGATTGCGGAGATGGTGGAGGCGTTGGGCAAAGAGATACAGGGCAAGTGACGAGGGAGAGTGAGTGGCTAGGTTGGTATTTTAGGCATGCTGGCGTTGGGCGATTCCAGCCAGGCTTTAGACGAAAAATTAGAGACATTCATTGCTAGGAGCGGGAGTGATGCCAAACCCAGAGAAATAGACCTACTCACAGTGGCCTCACCCGAACTACCACCGACCTGTCAATTACACTTCCAAACCCTGACTCCCTCGACGTTTGACATGAAATACCCTTGTAATTCATAGATACAATATGCACCGCCCGCCATCCATTGTTACACCTCATAGCCTCAAGCCGTCGTCGGCCGCTGATCCCTGCTGGCCCGCCCCTGAATGCCAAGTCCTTGACCCCTGAATGTTTGTTGACACACTCAACTCCACAGAGGCAAGTACTTGGGGGCTGTGGGACTTTTGCATCCTTGGCCCCCTCTAAAGAGGGGGTGCCAAAACCTTGGGACAGTCAAAAACCGTGGGACAATCGCGGCTTGCAGTAAATACCATACAAATCTGTTAGTACAGTGGTTCAACACAGCAAAACTCCATGATATAGCTATTAAACTGAATTCTAACTTAGTAAATCGTTAGAAAATATTATTAAGAGTCTATATCTAAGTTTGTATCTGATTCTACTTTAAAATGGTTGAGATGCAAGAGAATTTCTATTACTTTACCTACAACTTTCGAAGCTCGAAAAGCACACCGAGGTCCTCTTTCCCTCTGTAAAAAGGACTTTTCTTAGAGAAAAACCTTAAATCTAGTTAGAAACAATGAAAAAAAGACATTTTCTTAGTCTAAATAGTATTCTCGAACTATATATAGCTTTAGGAAGTGATTTACTCGCTATATCGTGGAGTTTTGCTATCTTGAACTACTGTACTAACAGATTTGTATAGTATTTACTGCAAGCCGCGATTGTCCCAAGGTTTTTGACTGTCCCACGGTTTTGGCACCCCCTCTTTAGAGGGGGTCCAAGGGAAAAAAATCCGCACAGACCCCCAAGTATCCACTCCCAAGTCTCCAAGTCAACTCCGCATCAGCAAGAGGAGAGAATATCAAGTAAACTATAGAAAAAGAGAGAGCTAAGAAACAAAGGTAGTCCAGATATCTATCCTACAAAGCCCCTAACAAGCAAGGTGCAAACAATGGCATACATAGTGTACGTAAAAATCAACACTCTATCAAGACAAGGGGAAAAAACAAAGCGAAAAAAACATACAACATCAGGGATTCGCTGGTCGTCACCGACCCAACTACTGATCTGACCCTAAAAAGCTTATCTTTTTGGGGAAGAGGGGTCAAAAAACAGGGGGTCTCGGGACCCGAAAACGGGCGCCTCTTTTCCTCTGTTAGTGCTGTCCGTTTCAAGAAAACGGCGAACCCGGCTGTGCCGCAAAACCGTTCACGTGAGTGCGGCACAGCGCCCAATCGAGCATCGCCATCGCGCGCAGCCCCGCCCTCAGGCAGCAAGGGAATGTCGCGATCATCGGGGACGGCACGGCGGACAGCCTGCGGCGGCTCCGCCCCCGCCGAAGAAGGCGGACCTCAAGCCGGACGATTTCCCCTCCCTGCCGTCATCGACCACCGCGCCGCCCAAGAAGATTGACACGTCGTGGGTGCCGAAGCCAGGTGTCGTTGACCTCCCGCTCTCGCCGCCGGTGGGCAAGTGGGATGAGGAGGTGGCTGCTACCATGGAAGCCGACCAGACCCAGTCATAGGAAGATTGGTGTGAGGCGGTGGGGTCAAATGCCAAGGATGAGGGAGAGGACCAGGGTGGGTATAAGGAGGATCAATTTGGCATCCACGAGAGCTGGTGGTAACGTGGCGGGCTCAGAGAAACAAGAACGGAGTGGATGGAAACGCAAGCAGGCAGTGACGTGGGGAGTCTCATGGTTGAGGACATGGAGACCTAGGTCTTGAGGCTGGGATTACACAATGTCACGAGACGGCGACTGGTAGACAGTTATTCAGCAACCCACACGCTCATACAGTTATTACAAAAACTTTTGAGCCACACCAGCATCGCAACGCTGCTAAGTTCGCCCACCCGGGACACCATGATATATCCGAGCCGTAACAGCTTGCAATTTCCCGTCTCACAAAACGCCAAAACGCCTACCAATGCAACCTGGAAAACCTGCCACGCCCAATCTTTATGACCCCTTCTTCGGTCCCCGCGAGCGGTAACCCTTTCCCCCCCTCCTCGGTCCCCGCGAGCGGTAACCCTTCCGCCCCTTGTTCGGTCCCCGCGAGCGGTAACTGTTGGCACCCTGTCGGGCCGCCCATAGCTGGCAACCCCAGCCTTGGCTTTTCCACCACCAAGTGGGTTTTCCACTTGGTCGGTGGCTTCTGCAACCCACTCTCTCTGTAATACAACAGGATCTCGCTCTTGCAGCCCCAACAGTAACCCTTTCCCCCCCTCCTCGGTCCCCGCGGGCGGTACCCACCACCACCACCACCCCTCGGCCCCCTCCCCCACCCCCCATCCCCATACCCGCCTCCGGGCCCTGTCGGCACACCACCCATATCCTCGTCCCCACCGCCCATCGGCATCGGCGCCCTCTGCCGGCCCCTCATCTCCTTGGGGAACGCCTCATACGCCTTGCGCATCTGCGCAAAGCCCAGGTGCATCCCACAAAGCGGGTAGATACGGCATCGAATGGGCGGGGGGGGGCGCAAAAGAGGCGTCGATGGAGGCGTCCGGGAGCCGGGCGGGCCGGCCATGATGCAGTGGTGGTTGGATGTTTGGTTCCCGAGGGGGGGAGAGCACTTCGGGTGTTGGACCGGTTGGGTTTCAGCAGACGGCGTAATTACGGCGCTGCCCTTAGAGGCTGGTGCGGCTGTTGGTCGGTTGCAGCGTGCAGAAGCTCAGCGACAATTCAATGTTGAAGTTGGTGGAAGTTGGTTTGTGAATCAGACGGACCGGGCAGGCCTAACGTTACAAGAGCGGCTTTTTCTTTTTTAAACGCAAGGCACAGCAATGGCCGCCCGGCCCAATGGCCTATGTACCAACAGCAATCCCTGGTCGATTTTCTCCTATCCTCACCAGCTGCAGCCTGCCCCTTTCCGCAGTCTGCCTCGGGCAAGAACTTGAAGCGTTTTGATCCCGAGGCCGCCACCGTGAACAAAAGTGTAAAGAGACATCTGGGAGTGGCCGGGGGCTCCAGGTCTTGCGGCTGTGTTCGTGCTGAGCTGGATGGCCCGGAATTGTTCCATCGGTGCCATGTTGCAGAAGCCGATGAATCAAGCACGGCATCGGAAGACGGAGGAGATGGAGGAGATGGAGGAGAGCAGAGAAGAAGTCGGGGCCGCATTGCTTTCATCATTCATCCATTCAATCGCCTGTTAGTCTGTGTAGTATTGTTCGCTCCGATGCTGAGTCTTGGGACTTGCACGGCATGGCTGCGTGGTCAGCTTACACGCCCCTCCGTGCCCTCGTCCCATCTTGTTCCTGGATCTGTTCCCTCATCCCTTCCGGCATCTCATCTCTCCTCACGTCCGGTCGGCTCACAAACCTTAATCCCACCTCACATGCCATGTCATCACGCAGTCCTTCCTCAGGTCCCCAACCCAAGTTGTTGTCAGGGGTTGGGGTGATGCACAGATATTAGAGATTGGATTGGACTCGAATTCCAACGCATGGATTTGATCAGAGATAAATAAAATGCATTGATTACTTGGTGGGGGCTGCGGCAGAAAGGCGGCCGGCCTGCAGGTGCCAGGGCGGTGACGCCCGATAAAGATCCTGCGTCGATACTGCCGTCAACAAGCCGGCTCCGGCCGCTCCGGCCGCTTTCTTGAAGCGGACAAGATGAGCCGCGGATGGCAAGGCATTCTCCATCCAATCAACCCGTGGCCCGAGCGGGCGCCCTCCTCCCTCCTTGAGTCTGCTGCGACCAACAAGCCTTGCCGCGGACCAACAACGCAAGGGTGTCGTTCCGCCTCAATATTGCTATTTTTGATGCGGCCCGCGGCTGTTGGCCCAACCCCCAGTCATCAACATCGCCTAAACGGCAGTCTGCGATGCTGAAGAGGAAAGGATCACGTTCAAACCCAACAGGACAAGCAAGAGTTTCACTCGCCGAGACCGTGAGCCTTCTTCGGCCACGGCAGCCCCGAGTATCTCCGTGAGAAAGCTATAATTATACTGGAAAATCCTGGTAGAGCGCCTCCCCTCGGCCATGTCTAAAACATCGCTCCTTCTAGCCATGTCGTCGAATCTCGGCCTAATGGCAACACTTTCTTTCAGCCGCTTTGGCTAGATTTGTTGGCCTGAAACTACTGGAAGCGGTCCAAGTTTGAGCCAGATGGTCTTCATGACCATGGGGTGTTTGGGCTGTAACTTGGAACCAGATGGGTGGTGTCAATGACCACGTAGGGCAGGATGCTGGGCTCACGAAGCCCCCGCGAATCTGGCTATATAACCCCCTCGGACTTTGTTCAAGTAGCAACTTGGTCTAGCCATCTTCTCATCGTCTCCTCAACAGAAGCAACCAAACAACCAAGCAACCAAGCAACCAAGCAACACCCCTCAAAACACACTTCATCTTCCTTGAACGCGAAAGCCACCAACTACCAGCTACCAACACCCTCTTCAGTGCCCCTTTCTACCTCTCTTTCGGCTTAAGCGAACACCATGTGCACCTTCGACTGCCTGACTGACGCTATGGGCCACCAATTGAGCGGTCGCTTCATACGGAATACGAGTCGCTGTGATAGAGGAGGGCGCTGCCCCAAGGCAAACTGTCACTTTCGCAATGTTCGCTCCAGCGATCCGTTAGCTCTTTGCGACCATTGTAAAGGCTACGCGGATCAATTCATCGACTACTCGGGTGGCAAAGATCACAGGGGAAAGGGAAATGGGAAGGGAAATGGGCGCCGTTAGCCGGAGTCGGGATGTCGTGAATCAAGATGGTCGGTGGACTGGCTTGGGCAAGAGGGTGGACTGATTGTATCATCATGAGGAGGGAAAGCGCTGGCCGTATCTCTCTCCTGTCGTTCGTTTGTACAAGGTCGGGAGGAGGTGGGGTGGGGTGCGGGATCACGCTGGCCGTGTGGGATAGAAACTGGAATGAAAATCACTCGTTGACCGAGATCCGGACTTGAGCTTGAAAATCAAAGTACTGAGGTATAGGAGTGTCCTACTGGTGGATTAGACCCATCGACCAGGCGACAACGGGGTTAACACAACTCCTCCTCATCTCCTCGGTATACTCCTTGACCTCAAACACAAGCTCCGAGCCCTCTAGCTTCCCCTCCCCCGCCGCCGCCGGCACTTCACCGCTCCCTTCGTGGACGAGATCAAACCGAATTACCCTCGGATTCATCTCTGTTATTACTTCGGCCTGCCTGACTCCCCGGACAAGGTAGAACTTGAAGGCGTGAAGAACGCTAATCTTGTCGAAGACGTCGGCAAAGGCATGAATGGTCCCCCGTCTCTCCCTGCCGTGTATATCCTTCCAATATCCCGCCTCAAAGTCGAACCCATTTTCCTTATCGGTAACGCTGTCGAAGTCGAACTCCACGATGAGCTGGAGGTCGTCAAGCGTGGAAGTCGCCGGCCGTGCGGAGTCGGCGTCCAGGATGGTGCCAGGATAGCCAGGGCCGAACATGCCGGCGACGATCTGGGCCATCAGTGACCGCAGCAGGGGCATGGCGTGGTCGTTGCAGAAGGATTCGACGGACAGGCCGCTGTCGTGGTTGTGGTAGGGTGGCGCGGGGAGCGACGGGTCGAGTTGATGGGGGAGGGGGATTGGGAAGTGGACTTCGAGGACACAGGGTTCTTCCGCGCTGAGCTGGAGGGCGTCGGGGCGGAGGAGCGTGATGGGCCGCCGGGGTGGTGTGGTGGACGTCATGATGTTGTTGAGAACTTAACACACACACGGCGGGTTGTCATGAACTTGTAAACCTGGCTCTGGAAGTCAGGCTGTCAACGGGGAGAAGGGAGGAGGGAACTGGAAATCGTCCCTCCCTTTTATGCACACGGCTTTCGCGCTGTTGGCTGTGTAAGTACACAAGACAAGGGTTGCAGCGGCCCCCAAATTGACGGTGTGTGTCCAATAAGACGCGAGGGAAGATGCAGACTCGGGGGGAACCGTTTCATGTGTTTTGCTGAGGAAGAAAACGGTGAAGCCAGCCGGCCGGCTTCAGCGCGGCGCAAGTATTAGTTTGGCCAATCGAAGACTCCTGTTGGCCAAACGGGCACAGCCCCAGCCTTCAACGCCGTTTTGGACCCGTCACCAACCTGCACCATATGATCCCACCAAGGCAGCAAATGGCTGTTACGAATCGTAAGACCGACTTGGTCTCAAAGGTGTCAGCCCACTTCTGTAGGGCTCCTGTGTAACGGGTAGGTAATAGCGAGGCGCTCGCTTATCCGGGGCGCTCGCTTATCATGTATGTTAGGGTTGATAGTGGATCTTGGAAATAGGAAAAAAACATACAACACCAGGGATTCGCTGGTCGTCACCGACCCAACTACTGATCTGGCCCTTAAAAGCTTATGTTTTAGGAGAAGAGGGGGCACAAAAAACAGGGGGTCGGGGTCCAAAAACGGGCGCCTCCTTTCCTCTGTTAATAGTGCTTTAGGTTTCAAGAAAACGGTAAGCCCAGTTGTGCAGCAGAACCGTTCAGGTGAGTGCGGCACAGTGGCTAATCGTGGCTTTGTTGGAACGAACGAATGTCTTGTAAGGTCCAGACCTTACATAGGGGTATGTAGGTACATACATAGTGATGCCGGTTTCCTTCACTAACTACCCTTGGACCCCTTGCAACCCAGCGGAGACCAGTTCACGCTTCAACTAGCCCCCCTACCTCCTCTCTAATCACCCTTCGAAGGTTTCTAGCCCGATCCTTTCTTGCCCTGCTGGCTGGTTGTAGAATGACTGCTGCTCGGGCGGATCGAGGTACTGTTCTCGGCAGCCCAGTGTGTCTTGCCATCACTGCCGATGATGTAGTAGCGTTGGTACTGGTCGCTCCATTGCCAACCCTCTGCATTTTTATTGGACGCCTGGCCAATAGTGGAGGAGGAGGATGCCTGCGTCGTGCTAGACTTGCCAGGCTTGCTATCCTTGCTAGGCTTGCCCTTGCTGGCCTTGCTGGCGTTGTACTTTTCGAGCCATTTCTCACGCTTGAAGGCAGTAGCAAAAGTGCTATAAAAGCTGTCTAGCTTTGCGTTAAGATCTAAGGATCCGGGATATTAGCCAGGGCTCGAGTTTGGTAGGGAGGCTTGAGATAGTATCAGTTACCCTCGACCGACATCTGTACACGAGGCTGGAGGGAATAGTGGTCGGTGTGCTCATGGACTAGAAGCAGATCCTCAGGAACGCTGGTACCTTTTGGAAGAGCCAGTTAGTTAGGGACGTTTAAGCAATATTTTAGGGGTTCTGGGTCGATGAGTATAACCCTGCTCTACATACCCTTCGGCACCTTGTAGACCATCACGTTGTTTCCTTTGAAATTGTCGACCAGTCCTGTCAAAACCTTGCCTTCCGGCCTCATAGAGGCTCCGTTGGGATCTAGCATTCGCAGCATCGTTAGTTTTTTCCATTTAAGTCACCTGACTTAAGTTGGCATCTTTATAAAATAAACGAAAAGACAAAGAGTAGGAGTGAGAAAACGCCGGCGTGGGGGGGGGGGGGGGGGGGGGGGGGGGACATACGATGGTACTGTGTGAAATCATCGGTGGGTCTGACGAAGTCACCATCATATGTGACCACATCGTAGCTCTTATTTGGTTTCGCCGCTGAGTATGCCCGCAGCTTGATCGTGTTGCCAGCATTGAGACGGAACATCGTCATTGGAAATTCGGTATACCACTTCATGCCCGACATGGTGATATGAGTATGTGTGCTGGTGAGAAGGATGGATGTCGAAATAGACCCTTGAGACCGGCTCAAGGCAGGAGCGAGCGAGATGGCGTAATACTGCTAGGTGCTGGGTGCTGGAGTTCTCCGGAATGGGAGAGAATGGCAGATGGGGATAGACAATTCTTATAATTATCTCTGGCGCCCCATCGCTTCACCTACTTGCCGAATGAGTTTAAACTCTTGTCTCCAACAACACCTCTTGGTCTGTCCCATCATGAAACAAGGCGTCAAACGTCGGGTCCAGTCGGCCAACCCATTCCAGGACCCGGGGCTGTGTGGCAGAGAAATCGACAACCCTCGCTAGGTGCTGGGGAGGAGGTGCTGGGGAGGAGGTGCTGGGCACAGCGTCGGGGGCCCATACGCTGCCGGGCTGTGGCAAGGAAGGCCGCGTTTCGGGCTAGGTTATTGACTGACTGGACCCCAAGACACAAGCCAGAGATCGCGGCAACAAGAGAGTCGGCCTCTCCTTCTCAAATGCAAGCCCGGAATAGCAACAACACGGAGCTAATCCCAGGCCGGTGCCCACACGGCGGGCCAACAATCCGTGGGCGAGAGGCGGCGTCGTCGTTGGAGGCCGAATGGGGAATGTCACGGTGAGTGGTTGGTTGGCTCAGACTGTTGGCTGCCTCTGTCGTCGTGAAACCCCCAACCTCAGAATCCAGGGCCCAGACCGGCTCGGGGCTGAGGTGTGGCCCGCAGCCCGCGGTGGCGCCGATTGAAATACTTGACCGGCGTAGCCAACAAACCCCAACCAACCACCCGTCGTCCTAGCCTCGCGCTAAACTGACGAGGCAGCCGCCTCCAGGATATGTGTTTCTATTCCGAGCTGCAGATGGCGCGGTGGGTGGGTTGACGATGCCGCATGGCCCCCAAGGCCCAAATGCAACCAACGAGCGATGATTGGGCGCTGCCCAGCCACCCGTTTGCTGTTGGTGCTGCGGTGACCATGCCGACGGCACGCAGCCCTGCACGGACCAAGACATGGATGATGGCAGGTTATTTACAAAAGCCCCCGAATTCGACAACAATCTCTTTTTCTTTCTCTTCTTGACCAGAAACTTTTGCTTCTTCCCGCCCCGCAACCCTCAACGTCTTAACCGGCTCCAAGCAGCATCTCACCCGCCATGCTCACCCCGGTCTCGAGAAGCCTCCTTGGGCAGCGACTCCCACGCATGGCGCCACGGGCGCGCGTGCCGCGTCTCCGGTGCGCCATCTCGCAGATGCCGTTCCAGGCGAGGGCCATCTTCGCGACCTTCCCCGCAACCATGCACTATTACAGCCCGCATCGCCTTTCCAGCCTGTTTGATTGCAGAGAGAAGGACAGCCGCCCGGACGATTTACGCGATGAAGCAGTTTATGTGGCCGATAATGGTCTCGTGTACCCGCGTGTCAGAACCCCCTCGCCACATGACCCAATGCTGGTATGTTGGACATCATCATCCCCCACCTGGGCTGTATTAGCTCTTTCGCCATGCCGCTTTATTGACCGGAGGCCAACCTAATAATGAGCAGAGGGTGTCCAACGGGGTTGTGTTTATGCCAAATACGTTTTGGATGCAGGAACTCGCGCGCTTGTACTTTGACCAATACTACCTCGACCTCGTGGACGAAGGGAAACAGGTCGAGGAGCCGTACATCTACACAGTCGCCAAAGGCAAGTCGAAATGGAACCTACGGTAATCAAACCCAACTCCTGCTGATCTTCCATAGGAACCCCCGTGCCGAGTCGGCTCATACTCGTCCACGAGGACAATGAGCGTTTCTCCCTACAGCCGTCTGAGCAGGGCATGTCGCTCAATGGTAGAATGGCCCCCGTCCCCCTCATGTCGGCGTCCTCCTGACTTCCTTGTGCTTTGTGATGCACAATAGATCTAAACCGCTCCCTAGACGAGTTCTACGACGAGCACGCTCTGCAAAAGACGGCAGACGAGTGGCTTGACGAGCATCCACTCCGCGAATGCATGGATGGCGCCGATGAGCAGACTTGGATGGCCAAGTGATGTGGACCGCAGTTCCTATTCATCTGGAATAGGGCAAAGGTCGGAGATGGATGGGTGGATAGAAATGGACCCGGGGGATGGTACCCTAAAAGTGATCTGTATGTGGTGGCTTGGAAAAACGCTCGGTTAACGTTTGCCCTGTTCTCCGTGTGCGACGTGAGACGCAGTTGGGCCGCCTCAAAGCAAGTTATCCAACGTGGGGCGTTTGATCTATGGCGGCCGAGTCGGGGTTGTGTGTGAGGATGCCGGCACTGCCGCTGCCGCGGTCCAGGTAATGCCGCGTGGAGAGACACCGACAAGTCATGTGTTGTTGTGATACCTTGCTGCCGGTTGTGTTGTCCTTCTTAGAGAGAGGTCGGCCAGGGATGTCGTGTGTGAGGTGGGTATAGGCGGTTGAGAGAATCTGAGAGAGAGAAGGGCACGTGTAGCAAGCCTATGAAAAGGGGATAGTCGAGAGCATCTTGAGCGGTGTTGGGATACAAATAATGTTGCTGTCTACCGAAAATTGCTTACTGTAGGTAATACCAGGGTATCGCGATACATTAGAAACACAGGGCAAATCCCTCCCCTGGAGAGGGACGTGCGAAAGTGGTGGTTCAGCTGGATGATATTGTGTCTATCTTCTGAGAGGAAGAATGAGGGGGTGCGGATACCGCAGCCTGGGTAGTCGTCCACAGGGTCCAAGACCACGTGACTTCTCCCCCTGTAATAAGCCACCCCCTGTCCTCCACCGCGTCCTCCTGCGAGGACCTAACTCTGGCGTAGATATTCCAACACTTACATTCTGCCTAATAGCCCGCCCACCTTGTTCCGTTTTCCATGTAGCTCCTCGCATCAGCAGCCAGTATCGGCAACGAATAATCAAAAGAAGAAAAAAGAAAGAGGAAAGTAAGACCAACTTTACCACCAACAGTGAGGAGTAGGGGGCAAGGTAGGTCGTATCCACTAGTGCCTCGTCCTATATACAGCAGTAGTACTGTACTGTAGTTAGGTGTTGGCTGCGGCAACCCCTAAAGCAGGGTGGATCCGACAGAACCACAGCATCAAAGCACTAAAACACACAACACCACACACAACACCCCCCAAAAAGTCATACAACATCAAGGACTCGCTAGTCGTCACCGACCCAACTACTGGTCCAACCCTTACTAGCTTATCTAGGGGAGAGCGGACGGGATCCCGAGTTCTCTAGCAGGTATGGTCGTATGTGAAAGAGAGTGTGTAAGTTGTATCCTATATACTAGAATCTGAGGCCCCAGCCGCGACAACCTTGATGGCAACGCGACTTGGACCCTGCCAATTCTGAACCTCCAAACCCGATCACCTTGTCATCCGCAAAACATACACCACATTGCCCGCCATGCCCTCAGACAAAGCAGCCTATCTAGCAGCGCACTACCTCACCGGCAGCAGCAAATCCCCCTCCTCCTCCTCGTCGACCAAAAAGCGCAAGCGCAAGCAACCCACGGCCTCGGCCGGCCTCCTCATAACCGACGACGACGAAACCGGCTGGGGGGGCGGCAACCCGCAAAACAACGCCGAAGACGACGACGCCCCCCTCACCGTAACCGGCACCACAACCGATTTCCGCCGCACCAAAAAGCCCGGCTGGAAACCCCTCAGTGGTAGCGGCGGCGGCGGTCCAAGCTCAAAACAAGATGCCGCCGCCGCCGCCGCAGACGCAGACGCCATCATCGCCTCGGCCGCCGCCGAATCCCTCGCCCTAACCACCCAGCAAGACGAAGAAGAAGACGCTACCAGCACATCTCTCATGATGTCCAACGGCACCCTAGCCGGCCTCCAATCCGCCTCCTCCCTCACCGCGCAGCTCCGCAAGCGCCAACAACTCGAAGCCGCCGAGCTAGCCGAGCTCCAAGCCGCGCGAAACGCACCGCCCCCCCCCAATTCACAAACCGAAAACGAAACCGACCAAGACCAAGAAAAAGAAGACCAAGTAATCCTCCGCGACGCCACCGGCCGCCGCGTCGACGCCTCCTTCCGCCGCGCCGAAGCCCGCCGCCAAGCGGCCGAGGCCGAGCGCGCAGCACAAGCCAGACAGGCGCTTCTCAAGGGCGAGGTCCAAGCCGCGCAGGCGCGGGCGAGGCGGGAGAAGCTCGAGGAAGCGGCGCTGCTGCCGGTGGCGCGAGGCCGGGATGATGCCGAGATGAATGACGAGATGAGGCAGACGGGGCGGTGGAATGATCCGATGGCTGCTTTTTTGGATGATGATGGGGGGGGGGGCGGACAAGGGAAAAAGAAGAAGAATAGGGAAGGGGGGAGGAGGCCGTTGTATCCGGGGGCTGCGGTGCCGAATCGCTATGGGATACGGCCTGGGTATCGGTGGGATGGGGTTGATCGGGGGACTGGTTTTGAGGGGGAGAGGTTCAAGGCGTTGAATCGGAAGGAGAGGAATAAGGGGTTGGAGTATGCTTGGCAGATGGATGAGTAGGTATTGTGATTAAGGGAGACAAGTTCTTCCAGGCGTTTTTGTCGACGGAGGAAAACATGCTCATTATACGGACAGTATGAAGCACGATCGATATCTAAAAGGAGATATTGGGGAGCTATAAGCTCTACCCTCGTCCAAGGTTACAGAATAACTAAACGAAACGAGTAAACTCGCGGCCTGATTTGGCATCCGTCTTCTGCGTTTGTGCTAAGCTGAACGCCGGTGCCCTTCTCAAAGAACCGCCTGGTTGCCGTGGTAGAAGCCACTCCACCCTCCCAACGTCTATGCCCAGACCTATTAAACCCGAATGTAAACCAAACCAGCAGTTCAATCTAGAGAACGGGACGCGCCTGAACATAACCTCGACCACAAACTACCCAGTCTTGGGACGAAGACGCTTGTCTGCGCCAAAAACAGCATGCGCTTTAACCATCTGTATCCACTCCGACTTGGTGATATGGCCCGGCTTGTTAATCCGTTTCTGGAACACTGCCAACAGATTGGACAGGCTGATACCCTCCTTGGCATACGGGGCGAGGGCCTCGGCTATTTCCCTGGGCTGGATCCTCTCTGGGTCCTGACCCGGGGGCGGCGACCCGCTAGGAGTCGCGGTGGTGCTGTTGAGGCCTTGATACCACAAGGTCAGTTGGACATTTCTGGAGAAAAGACGAGTAGAGGTAGTAGGACTTACCGGCCGGAGCAGGGCTAGCGGCCCTCGAACCCGAAGGTGTTGCACCCGGCCGCATGCCCGGCTTCACCTTGAGCTTCTTCTTAAGCCTCGAGCCCGCATCGGATGCCTCGCCGGCGGTGGCTTCGCCGTCACTCATGGCGGTGCCCGGCCGCATGCCTGGTTTCGCCTTGAGCTTCTTCTTGAGTTGCGCCCCCGCATCGGATGCCTCACCACCGGTGGCTTCTCCATCGCTCATGACGCCCAACGGTTTCGGCCGCCCGGGGATGGGAGTGCCCCCACGGCTGGGAGCAACGGATGCCTTCCCAATCTTGAGCTTCTTACGAGCACCCTCGTTGTCGCTCGACTCGGACATGTTGGGTGAGCCGGCCCGCTTCAGCTTGCCCTTCTTCAGCGCATCAACCACCCTCGGCTTCCCGGACGGTGTCGTGTTGCCCTTGCTATTGGCTCCAGAGGCGCCCTGGTCGGCCTTCTTGCCCTCCTCGTCCTCTTTGTCTTCGTCGTTGTGATCCGACTCCTCATCCTCGGAGCCCTGATCATATGTGTTAGCAGTGGATATGAGAGCGTGCCCCGGCATAGCGCTGCTTGCTGCACTTACCGATTCATCCGTGAAGGGGTTGTTTTCTTCGCCTGATCCAGATTCCAGGTCGTCGTAATCCTGGCCGCGCTCAAGCTTCTTCAGGGTCTTCACCGTCTGCTTGCCCATCATCTTACTCCTGAGCTTCTCCAGCTGCTTCTCCCGCTCCTCACGCTCGACCTTGCCCTCTTCGCCTTCGCCGAATGTGTTGGCCGAAACCTGCTCGCGGCGGATGCGGTCCTTGGAGTCCTTGGCATCTTCATCCTCATCGGCCTCGAAGCCAGGCGCCTCGTCGTCATCCTGAAACTCGTCACCGGACATGTCGAGCTCAAAGTCATCCTGCCTCTCGGTCCTACGCGCCATGCGGGATGTGTCGCTCTCCATCTTGACACGGGTGGGCCCGCGCAAGAAGTGACGCGTGTCATTCTTCTCTTTCTCCATCAGCTCCTGGTCCTTTTGCTTCATGACCCACCGCTTGATCTCCTTGACCTCGTACATCATCTTCTCGGCATCGTCCAGCGAGAGGGTGTCGAACTTGGGCTTCTCGTCGAACTTGTAGTACCGCTCAAGCGGGATCATGCGGAAGCGGGCGCCATCTATGACGAGCGCGACGTTCAGATCCGACAGGCTGGCGATATATGATCCAACCCACACGCCGGCCTTGCCCTCGACATCCTCGACATGCCACGGCTGTGTCTCCTCGTAGTGGATCTTGGATTCCTTCTTCTGGGCATCCGAGTTCCTGCCGTAAAAGGCCGTCGGCTTTTCCTTCTTGCTGTTTGGCTTGGGCTTTGGTTCGTTGGCCCTGGCGACGGGAGCCATTTGCGCCTGGTCTAGGGCGCGTTGGGCCTCCCTATCGGCCTTGAGCTGGCGGGCACGCTCAAACTCGGCGGCTTCGGCCGAATCCATCGGGGCGGCCTCCTCCTTCATCGCCATGCGGTGGGCAGATGGGAGTCTGGGGTCGCGGCGGAGCAACGTGACGGGGCGAGGGAACTGGTCCTGGTTTGTGATGTCCACAATGGCATCCCCTTTTGTTTTGCCCGCGTCTCCCTTTGAGTTGTTTAACCGCATGATGTGATGCCGAATACCCTGCATCATAGACCGTTTGGTCATGACCAAGGGAAAGTCCTGGTACTTGTCGGGGGGTTTCTCGGTCCATCCTCCATTCTGGGCCCGCTGCTGTGCCAGCTGCCTCATGCGGGGATCATTCGGGTCATCGAGCACAGGTTTTTTCGTTTCCTCCAGACCGCCTTTACCCATCACGCCCGAATTGTTATTTTTCGGGGGTCGAGAGAAAGCGGTTTGCGGTCTCGGTTTCTTTCTCGCCACTAGCGGATTGGCAGCGGCGGGCTTGCGTATGAACTGCGGGCCGCCGGGAGGGCGCGGGGGCCCATTGCGCGCGCCGCCGGGAGGAGGAGCACTCATCGGGGGTAGCGTTTTAGTCGAAGCCGCGGTGGGCGAGGACGGTGAAATGGTTCGAGCCGGCAGTGGTTTGGTGTCGATGGAAGCTTGTCGCTCAGGCGAGGCGCGTCACCGAGTCGCGTGCCTAGGATGCGTGAGTCGCCGTCACCTCGACGTGGAAACAATGTTCAATTGTTAGAAGGTCCGGGCACCACAGAGTAAAATTGCTTGATGACGAAGGGGGACGTTTCCGGGGTGGGGATGGATGGAGTTGAAATCAGCAGGAGTTGGCAGTTCAAAGAAGTTGGGACTTGGTGCTGGGGTCGCTTTCAGTGACAAAGGCCAAGATGAACAAGGACCCGCTGAATTGCAGGGGGGCTGCTCCTATATAAGGATAAATGATAAGTATACACATACAGATAGCGCCCCGGCAATAGCATACGCGTCCCCCAAGACCAACCTTGTGATCAAACCTTGTGATCAAACCAAACGGATGCATTGGAGGCTGGCAGCTGATCATTCTCGTTGATGAGAGCATCTTGATGTCACGGATCTGACCGTGACAGGTCATAGATAGAGTAGGGTTAGGGTTGCAC